>JAHZNI010001176.1:0-10799 GCA_027744415.1 Seira ritae
AGTTGTAAGTGTTTCCGTGAAAGGAGAATTGAATAGATGGGGAGAAGTGCAAAACGGGAGGAAATTAATTTCTTTTATTTCAACTTAGCTATATTCATTCGCTCTATGAAAAGAACAAGTAGGTAAGTCAGGAAGAGTACACAAGAAAAGGCTCCTTTTCAGCGGAGCCTTTGAAGAGCTCGTTTTAAAGAAAAGGAAGGAGAAGGTGAAGCGCTTCTTTAAAATGTACAACAGGCAATATACATAGGTCGTACTATAAACTCGTCCATTTGCATGAATATGTATTTCTTGGAAGAATGTGATTGACAAAATGGCTCTACTTGGATTGAGATTGGGTATGAAATATTGAATTTACTTCACTCAACTTAAGTCCCTTTCAATGCCTGTCCATATTTCCTTGCGAGGCATTTGATGGCGTGGCTTGGGTTGACATGATGGGTGGAAAATAGTTCAAGTGGTTTGCAAAGAATAGCACTTGAAAGGCTGGGGAAAAAAATTTTTGCAGAAAGCTTTTCCCATCCTTCTTAATAGAATCGTAGTTTGAGGAGGACTATTCAGCGCTACCGATTCAATTCACTCTTGACATCCCATCTTATCATCATATATCACATCTGTAAGTTAAGTAGTGCTTTCCGCAGTAACTCGTCAAAGATTTCAGATTGCTTTTTTGAGGAGATCCTTTCAATTGAAAAAGAAACGCTCTTCCTCATCTCCTAGTGCCTCTTTAGAGAAAAAATGCATATAAATTGAAAAATATACATGTGAATGAATGAATGAATGAATTTTCAACTTAAGTGCATCATATCATCATCGAGATGATCATCATTCAACATTGTCATCGACATCGTCGTCATCATCATGCAGTATCATCATCACAAATACTAATACTTTACAACACAGGCATATGGATAGTAGGTAGATAGACGTTTATGTTAGCACGCTTGAAATGAAAAGTGCCTCGAGTAAGCATAAAGACTGTGTTCATTCAAGCAATTGATTCATCGCGGAAATGGAGGATTCCTTCTTCCTTGCCCTTTCTCAATCTCATTCATTCAGCTTTCGCTCAACGCCAAACTCGCCAACATTTTTCATGTTTTGTCAGGAGTTTCAAAAAAATCTCAAACCATCATCACATCCTGTTTCGTTTTCCTTCTTGTCTGATGTGATGTGTATGCTTTTTTATTTTGAGCTTTTCCACTCGCAAAAATATATATACATATCTTGGGACTGACGCCAAGTGTGGAGCGTTTGCATTGCAGTTTGCTAAATAAACTACCTCAAGCATTTTTCTCTCAGACTCAAAAAAATTTCCACTGGAAAAGATTTATCTCAAGAAAAAATATTCCATTACGTTAGGAATATAGTGGGCGAGGCATTTGCAGGAGATAATCTTAAATTATGAATTGTTTTACAAGAAAGGAAAATGCCTTGTAGACAACGCTATATTTTTTTGTGATTGTGACTGCGCAAAAAATGATAAAGTCAATAAAAACATTTCTCTCTAGAAGAAAAAAACAAGTTTGAGAGCGAAACATTATGCTACAAATTTTGCTCCGTCCCAAAGCGAGTCAGGCAGGGCTCTCAGGGAAAGAGATTTGCAGAAGTGATGTGATGGGATCATATTTACACATTTCGTGGTTGACTGACAACAAGCAAAAAATGGGGAAAAGTCAAGCCAAACAAAAAAGCATTCTTTTTTCCTTCATAATCCTAATTTGACGCTGGTGAGGGCTCGGGCTTTTGCCTTGTGTTCTCTTAAGAAGTGAGGAAATCTAGCATGCATGACTGCAATGCAATGCTGCTATTGCTGCTGCTTCTGCATATTACTACGCTTACATACTCCGCATCACACAATTCGTTGGGAACTTTTCAAGCGTTTTTCTCAAAGAAACGTGCTTGATTTTTAAAGCCCGTATTTTGAATATGGGAGCATCATTTTCTTAAAAAAATTGTGTGTATCTACTTGCACATTTCTTGTCCTTTGGGTTTTCCTATAAAGTTATGAAGAGAAGTTGAAGCCTGTCCTCCTTGCAGAAAAATTATCTTCGATTGTGCTGAGCACGTTTACTTTCAGCCATGATGATGCGGAGAATGCTCATGCATCCATCCCATACCATTCGAAAACAGAGAGATAGAAAATAGAGTCTTTTTAAAGAAAGTAAAAAATCGCATGTTTTTGTTCACATTCGCATGCACTCCGACTCCGAAAAAAGGGAATGTTGTTTTGTTGTTGCTGTTGTAGATGCTGATGACGGCGATGCGATGGTGGTGGTGGCATCCGAAAGGAAAAGGAAAAATATAAATGCGTTGTAAATATAGGGCAATCATCCGTCCGGTGTTTTTCCTCTGCTGCTTGAACTAAACATTATTTTGCAAGTGGGTGGTTTTTCCCATCTTTGAAAACTAACATTGGATATTATGTATTTTTTTAAATTGAAGAAAGCAATAAATCCCACTTTTCCCCTCTCGTTGTGTTTCACGAGATGTATGTTTGTGATGTTGGTGGCTCCTATTTTCTTAGTTTACGACTTGGAACACGCAGAGATATATATTTTTTCCACTACGTCCATCTATCACACTTCCAAGTAGAATGTAACGTACCCACATCCACGCCAAGCCAGACACATTTTGTGTATCTATCTATACCTATGTACCTACATAATATGTATATTGGATAGAAGTAATGTAGGAGTAGGTGTAAGGGCTTCGTAGCACTAGTACCGCAATGACTCGAAATTGGGGTGAAAAATTGCAATGCAGTAGTCGTAATGGCATCACTCCATCCGATCCCCCACTAAATAAAGAAAAAAAGAGTAAGACATTTGTACGAAGAAAGTCTCCATTTTCAAGAGAATTTTCGGGGTAGCCAAGCAGAACGCATGGATTTCTTCCAAAAATTGTAGGAAGTTTTATTTGCACCAAGTGAGTGAGCCAACTCAGGCCAGGTTACTCTTACTACTTTCACTTCTTACATTTTTGACTTACTGACTTTATGTACTCCAACGCACAGGTCTAGGTCCAGTAGTTCTTCTCGTGTGGGATGGTAGTACATTGAGATTGAAAGATGGAAGGAAAGTCTTAAAAATGTCTCATTGACGAAAAATAAGTGCGATTTTTACGTTATTCTCATTTCTACAGGAAAAAGTTTTTTTCGGTGAATCCAGCAGAAAAAGCTTTTAGCTTGATATTAGCTTAATGGAACGGTAATGTACAATTTTGTTCTGGTAAAAGAAGGAGGTCCGGTCAGGAGTCCATGCCATGCCCATGTGATCATTACATTGACGATGTGACAAGTGGCATAGCATCACGCAAAAATCACTGTCAAAAACTATTCCTTTTTCTGCGTGTTCCCTAGAAAAATAAATACTGAAGTAGATTTCCTTTCTTCCCGTCCATCCCCGATAAAAACATTCTTGTCCGATATCCAGGTCTGCAAAGCTATGCAGCTTGGGACTGTTAGCACACACGCAACTTTTTCCTTCTCGAGGAACCAGGTCATGAGTCATGGCACGGCACGACAATGCAAAATAGATTTCTCCAGAGATGGTATAACGTCTTATCTTGGCATTATTACCCCGTCCAAAAACGTAACTCGTGGAGAGCAACAAACAGCAACATGGGCATCATTTAACTCTAATTATTTTCGTCCTCTCCAGACCTCCAGACTCAAACTAAACTTGCTCTCTCTTATCGCAACACTAACTCAATTCAGGTCAATTGAGAGAAACCCATTATGTTACGGGTGGAAAAGGGGTTTTATGGATTATTATGGAATCTATTAGGGAAAATATTTGGGTTTCTCGTGCGTACCGTTATTATTTGAAGCGTGGTAGGTAGTGGAAGTAAAAGTAACATAACGACCTTTTCCCAATTCCCCTATTATACGTGGCTACTGACCTGGAAAAAATAAGTTAAGTTTGAATGTATTCTGCGAGGAAAACCTCTGCTGAACTGATTGCGACTGTGTGCCAAAAAAATTCCCTTTCGATACCATATTTTGATGTAACATTAACCTAAACTTGATGCAAGCCAACTTATCTTCCTTCCTCAGTTCATGTTCCGTCATTTCGGTACAATTTTTATCATCATCATCATAGTCTCAGTCAGCTTGAGCATGGTATTGTTGCAACGGCTCATTCTTTCTTCGCTCCTCTCATCTCATGTCCCTCTACTTATGTTCAGGGGAATTAGGACATGGTTATCTTTCATCGCGATGATGATGATACACTGCGATATGATCATCATAATATCATCATCCTCCTTCTCCAAAGGAACGAAAATGTAATGTGGTCGTATCATCACATCACCTTCTAAGTCGCCATCATCTTTATATTATGTATGTGGAGACCTGAACAAGCTAGGAGAATAAATGGAGTAAGAGCTTTAGCTGCCATTTTTATGTTATCTTTATCACAATCACGTAATCGGAATTATTCAAGTGGTATGATATGAACGAGAATAGAAAATTGGATAAAAAGTTAGTTTTTTTTATTACAAAAGCTTTCTTTTTCATTCATTTTTAGTATTTTGTTCAGAGAAGGGAAAAAATTGATATGGTACAAGCATTACATTACATGAACATTAACATCGTAGTCTCTGCTCGAGCAAGCAAGGTAACAGGGATGAAAATCTTGCGGGATTGGATTCTAAAAATAAAGAAGTTGAAAATGAAAATTGGCTGAGTCTAAGGCCTGTCCTAACGGACACGTGCTTTCTCAAGTGGAAATAAAATATGAAAAAAGTAAAATTAGAAAAGTTGAATTATTCCGATGAAATCAGCAGCATTATGTATTACGCTTACGCTCGTTGGCTCGTTTTATTCCTTTTTTCATGTAATGCCATGTTCTTTTTGTTCCAGTTCCATTGCTGACGCTGACTGAGAAACAATAGGGGTGAGTTGAATGAGTGGGTAGCATGTAGTAGGAAGATTCATTGTCAGAAATTTTCTTAGAGTTGACTTTTCGACCTCAGGGAAGCAATTCTTCTTCCATTTTCTCCAAGTTTCTCCAAGGAATAGGAAAAAATATTTTTTACATGTTAAGTTATGATCCTTCTGCAAGTTGCGGGACCCACGCCGGGTCTCCCTCTCTACTTTTTTGGCCTGATGCTCCGTGACCGATTAGGTAGTAGTGGATGGTAAAATATGTGCCGTAATGGTGAAATCACTGCACGACATGTTTTTTGTACTAAGGTCGAGTAGAGTTTGTAGAACGTGATTTTTCTGAATGCGATATTATTACTACGGCTTGACATACTCCAGCAATGTAAAGTACACAAAGAAATACATCAAATAACATTTGCGATCTGCTGAAACCAAACCACTGCTACAAAATATAGTTTTTCGCATACTGTTTGACTAGAGCCCGTATTGGAATCGAGAGTGAACCAATTTCTCCAAGGATTTGCGTTTAAAATCCCCGAAATGGAATCCACGACATATTTTTTCTGCATTTGCCATCCATCCCCCCATTGAATTCCCTCTAGCTTCCTCCTTCCCATTTTACTCTTTTTCTGTTCTATATCTTTTTTTGCGAGTAGTCATGTATGAACGGAGTAACATGAAGCAAGAGGCAGAAAAAGTCACAAGTCAAGTTATTTGAAAGATGAAAGATGTTGGTCGAAGGAAGGTAAAAAAATTTCTTTTTTATTCTTCAGAGAAGAAGAGCATGAGTATATTGGCAAACATGTGAATACATAAAATAAATGTGCACACATGTGAACAGTTAATGTCTACATGAAAGCGCATTCCTTTTGCCATTTTCCCTGTGTAATCCTATCAAAATAATAATATCAGAAGAAAATATTAAGTAGAAATATAAGAGTAGCAACCAGTCAGTCGTGCTTACTTAAGTACTCTGTGGTTATATTATATTACATTATTATTGTAATCGAATTGCATATTAAAAGCCTCTCTTTCATGTTCTTGGTTTGTGCTTTCTCTTGTTCTACAAGCACTGCTGCTGTTCTATCGTATCAAAACTGAAAACTCCTAAAGGGATATATATATAGGGAATCCCGTATGAATTATTACGCCTTTTCAAGTGTTTAATCGGCAATGCAATGTGATGTAGTGATGTTGTTCAACTCACATCGCCTCACATCACTCACTCCTCTTTACAATTTTCTCTAGTGTTTCGTTTACCATTTTACGAACGATCACGTTGAATGCGGTTTTTGAGGTGGAATGCATGGTTGGTCCGTTGTTACTGCTACTTCACTACTATATGTGCATGTAGTCTACTCAAGAGTCCTTTTTGGTGCAGGGAAAACACTCCTTGCAAAAAAAATTCACAAGGACTCCTTTCTCTTTTGTTAAGATTAAAAATGGAACGTGAAACAGGGTTGCGTTTTGGGTTTTGTTTCGAATGTCCTTTGCGTGCGAAAGCGGTGTTAAATGAGCAACTTCACGAGTAGGTATGCCGGTGCAGAATTACCTACTTCTGACATTTAAAGCTATATTGCCTAGCGGAATATGTAAATTTATCGCTATAATTCTCCCCTAAAATATTTATTATGCTCTTTGCTCGCTTTCGCGAGAGATACTTATCCAATTAGATATATGCAGATAAGTGTATTATGGAGAAAGTCGAGCCATATTGAGCTTTTTTTAATCATTTTCTTCCCTTCTTGGAAGCAATACGCTTTTAAATATAATATGTCCATGTTCCTTAATTTTCCTGCATATGGCATTAGACTACTGGAGCAAATCTACTCGATATCATGACTGGACATAATAATGATGCAAAAAAGTTAGTGAATACCTAAGCATGAGAGGAATATCTTTTCGGATGTTGTAGTCTGTGGAGTTGTGAAAAGTTCTGCGTGAGCAAAGGGTAATAGGAAGGTTACAAAAATTGTGATTGAAATAATGACTCATGTAAGGGAATAATGATAACGGGAAAAAGGAGTAAAAGTGGGATATGGCACGCCATAAAAACCTGAAAAGAACATTAAAGGGGAAGGAATAGTACGAGCACGTGTTTAGCCATGCATTCGCAATATATTTTATTTAATTTGCTGTCTCTGAAAAGAAAAGGGGGATATAAAGGGAGATTGTGGGAGACTGGACTCTCTCTCTCTCTGTCTGAATGAGCTTAACTTATGCTAGTTGGGCATGCATGCGCCCGCATGGAAAAATTCCAGAGGAATACGAAAAAAGTAATCTGTATTCTTTATAGACGGTAAAAGTACTAGCGAAAGAGATGCATGTATGATTTTTGGGGAAAGTAGGGAAACTATTTAGCAGATTGTATATTTCTTCTCAGATATCCATAATAATTCCACTCTCGATTGGTCAGTTGTAGTAGTCAGTTCGGTTCGCCTGCTTTATTTATTCTGACATGTCATGACATTTAGTTCGCTTGGATTGGACTTGGACCGGGCACGTTGCTGGCTTAGCCAAATCCAGGTTTTTCCCATGAAGTTATCGAGCATAAAAATGGAATCAGTCACGTTATATTCGGAGAACAGGAGAAAACGCGATTATTCTGGAAAAGCCTGTTTTGGCGAGAGAAAATACGAGAACAGAAAAAGGAATAAAAAATTGGAAAATGTATAATGCATATCAAATCTAATATAATATACTACTCGTAGATATGCTGGTGGATCATATAGAAGAACATACCTAATACATATGAGCCATGACTCCGACACGAAATGGATTTGTTTTTCTGTTTAACGTCAAATGAATTACCTTGGTACGGAGCATACAGACTGCAGACTATAGAGCAAAAGCCGACTTTAGTTTGACCGACGGACGACCGACCCTCAAAAAAAGAAAAGAATGTTTTTCCTTCCTGTGTACGTAGGTTTGTTTAGCCGTATAGCTATCGTTCTCGTTTGGATCAAGATAAAAGAACGCATTTTATGATGTATTATGACTGATGAATGAACAGCCAGAGCGGGTTAAGTAAAGTAAACAATGCGCTTGGAAACTGAATGCAGCAAAGTGCAGTATCGGCTTAACTCTGGCCGAGACTTTCAGTCGTCAGGGAAGTATGTACATACTAGTTTTTCTTGGCGATATATGAAGAGTGAAGAGAGGAGTCATACTCTCATAGTTCATTTCATAAGGCTATCCAGGAAGCGTCGCATGAAAGCATAAAATGTCGATTGTCCTTGATCATGAGAAATATGGAAGGACGGATGACCGCGTTTTCTTCCTGTTTTGGAATCTCTTGCATAATAAGATGCATAGCTACACATATGTAGCATTTGATCATATCATGTCATAATGAGAGCATAAGGGCAGCAGCTCATTCGCTGCACTGCCCTGTCGCAATTCCATCATGACCGCGACTGCTAAAAGGATTAGCGATCAATTAAATATGAATGAATCTTCTTGTTGCAGTCGAAGAGAAGGTGCTGATGCATCATTATTCATTAATATTGACGCGACGCGACACAGGTAAAAAATAATGATAAGGGAATACAATAGGTAATATATAATTGACATTGTAATTGAATGTATATGTCCTTTAAACACATTGGAATTTAGGTTTATTTTTAACGAATATGTTTTTGTAATCAGAACACAAACATTGATTTGAAGGATAAAAAGTAGCCTTGGAATGTATGGAATTCTTTGATTGATTTATTGTGACATCTATGCACATGATGTCATTTGGGCGATAAATACATAGGTTCACAGTTTGCGTGTTTTATTTTACTTACATAACCTTCTAGAACCTGAGCTTTAGAATTTTTAGAACCTGTCTTATTTCTATTTCTCCTAAATATAAAGCCCGAAATTTTTTTTAAGAATTACATCAACTTGTTTAGCTTTATCCGTTTATCATTGAAATCACTTCTATCTATTATAAAAAGGATGGCCGTGAGTTCGTAAACTGAATTTTTTCTTTGCGCTGCATAATGGAATGGAAAAAGGGAACATTATTGCATTTTGCAAATTGCCTTGGACGTTATATCATCTACTCCTAATTTGATTTGCCCAACATACATTCATAAACTTGAATAAATCACCGTAATATAGCATAATTAGATCAGAATGACAGAAAACACATAGGCGATGCACTATTTCTGTCATCATTTAATTTGAAGGTGGAATTAAATTACGGCTTGTCCCATTTACAATAAGAAAACAATAACCAGTGCAGTTAGCAGGTATTTCTAGTGATGCACTCGGCAATCATCCTTCCCTTGCATTTTTTACGAGCTTAGTTTCACTTCGACAATCTTCATAATAATGTGTAGCAATAGCGTGATAAGCAAGTATTGATAATGCCTATCAACATGAACTGTGAAACTCATATTCGCATTAATTTAGTGATTTGCCTTACGTAAAACTGAGAAAGCGAGTTAATGCAAAACCAACTTTGCTTGAAGCTATTATATTTTTAAAGGCGACTTCTGTATGGATGGATAGTAGACTGTAGACTAGACTAGACTAGAACAAAAGGAGTATGACTTGGCAGTACTGCCTCATTCAATTTATTGACCAATAAAAGGAGTCGTAACGTATTTGGCAATGCATAAGATTAACACATGGGAACTTTCCCATGACATAGGTAATAGTAATGATAGCGATGGATGATGATGACTGATTTTTATTATCATGATATTCAACGATAAATACAGATCCAAGGCATGAATGAACTCAAATTCAAGTAAAATGCAAGGAACATTAGAAATCGTCATGTCAGGCTAATTTTGAGCTTCACCATTGTAATATTCCGACGTGAATTTGAATACGAGTTCGAGAAGACAAAAATCACTAGAAATTACACATTACACATGCGCCTACTCCTAATGTGAGACTTTTATTGCCAATGTCATTTGAAAATTGTCAGAAAAAACTTTTTATCGCGATGAAAGAAGATCACCAGTCAATGCGATGGAAAAACATGACATGGACGTTTTGACGATTGATGATGACAATCATGAAGGTGATCGCAATCCTAGCATTATTATTCTCATTGTGCAGGAGAAACAAAACAAACGTGATTAGCAAAATTGAATAATGAGAGTAGCGATAAAAACAAAATTGGGACTGGCTTGAGGCTGAGGAAACATCCAGACAAAAAATTATCTTCGTTTTCTAACATTACCTATGTAGTCGCACCTCTAGCAAAAGAAAAAGGAGGGAGGGATAGAGAACGTGTTCGTTTCCCATTTAATGTGAAAACACGCGTAAAAACAATAGTAATCTTTTGCAATAACTAACTATATTTACCAACATCAAAAATCTCATATTTACATGAACCTTTTTGTTCTCTTCGTTTCGAATTCACAGTGACTCGTTGCATCACTGTATCACTCCACTCACCAAATAATTATTCACGTTTTCTTCGGTTTGTTGACTCCATCAAAAAGAGGGAAATAAACGAGCGTGAAAAACAAATCGCGTTTGTTTTTTTCCTATTACGTGACGAATGAGGAATGCTAGGAAAATGGGAGCAGTGATAGTCTTTTGTTCAATCTTTTGTGAAATGTAGATTGTTGGGTTCATTGAATCATGAAAAATATTGGAGCTTCTTACACCAGCTAAAAGTTTAAAAAAATGCTGATGCTGATAGTGATATGCATCATATCTCATCATTTCATAATGGAAAAATCTGAATAATATTCAATTTGCTTGAGGGATACTACCTACTTTGCATTTTGAAAAAGGAAGTTTTCAAATTAAGTAAATAGGAAGCCTTGGATGAAGTTTGCCCATCAAAATAAATAGAGGATGGAGATGAACGGGTGGACTGATGTGATGTAGACTAGACTTGGAGGGATAAAGGGGGTGAGCGAGCAAACTTTTGTCTTAGATAATAAAATGATGATATCCTAAA
>JAHZNI010001177.1:0-12225 GCA_027744415.1 Seira ritae
GGAAAGAAACGACAAATTGGCTGGTTTCCAGGTTCCTATGTTAAAGTGCTCGGGCCCGGAGGCGGTTCTCGCCAATCCTCTTCGAGAACTACTCCCATTCCCTTCGACGAGATTGCTGAGATGCCGATGATGGCAGCGCCTATTTACACCGATTCCAAAGGTGCAGCAAGCTAAACCAACCACAAAGCTACATTTTTATCTTCGAAATAATTATTCTAACGCGCTAAAAATGACTTTTTACAGAGCAAGTCATCGCGTTGTATCCCTACACGGCTCAGAACTCGGACGAGCTCACCTTCTGCAAGGACGACGTTATAACCATAATTTCAAAAGACGAGCCTGACTGGTGGAAAGGACAGCTAGGCACAGCCGTAGGATTATTCCCCACAAATTATGTTCAACCTGTTTCGAATACACAAGGACAGGACCCTGAATGTGAGTGAATTGAATTTCTCATTCTTATTTTTTCCTTTTCTGGAGGGAACCCTTCCAATAGATTGCTAGATTAATTTTTTCATGGATTAAAGGACGTTTTCACATTAACGAAAGTTATCATTTCCCACGTTATTATCATTATATATATATACTTCTTTGTATGATTTTTTTCTGTCTTGAGTCTTGACTTTCGGAGGTTCCTTGACTGATAAACTTCACTGTCTTTTCTGTGTCATTTTAAGTACTATATTATAAGCATGTAGAACCGTGTTTGAGAAACTAAATCTCCAGCTTCTGCTACAAATTATGTTTGTCATTTGATTTAAGGAAGGAAGACTAGTCAATAGTCAATACGTTCTCGAAATCAAAATCGAAAATACGTTTCTTAAAAGAATATTGTGCACATGAATGCTTCAGCTTTTGCACTGAATGTTTCAAACCTTTCTTAAAGTTTTAGGAATTAAGTTGAATCCTAGAATGAACCTGCATTATTGCACCAGCATTTAATCAAAACCATCTAGCTAAACCAAGTAATTGCAGCAAAGTGTTAATTAAGCTGATAAATGTGCTTAGTTTGTGTGTATTACTGCTGGGAAATATTTGGTATAAATAGCACTAAAAGTCAACGATGAGTCAATCAATATGTTAGCCATGCCATGCAGATCTCAGGATAAGGTTGTGTAAGATTGAGTGACCAAGCCAGTTAAATTGAAAGCCAAGCCACGCCCCGCACCGAATTTTAGTTGAATTAATGGATCGATAGTGAGTGATGATCAGTCAAGAAATTCGAAAGGAAAGCTTCTAGTAGATTTTTTGTGTCCCAATTCAAATTACTTAATTTACCATTTCCTTTAAATTTTTATGCCACGCATTAATTTCAATGTGGTGTAGTGCAGTGATTTAAGTATTGACCCGTATTCAGTATTCGTAGATAATTTTTTGTTGTTTTTTCTAAATTGTATTCGTAAATTTGTTGACCTCGCTGACTATATTTCTCTGTGTGTCTGTTTCGTATAGGAGGATGAATGCATTAAGCGATTCAAAATTTCGGTTGGAGAAAGAGAGAGAGAGTGGAAGAGACTCCCGATTTAGACAGAGAGAGCCCCCTCCTTGTTTCTTACATGACATGACAGATCAAAACTATGAACAACGATTTTCCTTTTGAGACAACTCTGGAATTCCATTCAATAATAATTTATTACACAATATAAAAAAGAAATATTTATCTATTTAATAACCAAAAAACGAAATCACAACCACCCACCCAGCCTACCAAACCAACCACCACCACCACTACCCACCAAAGTTGTAACAGATGGTGTGGCTGAAAGAGAAATTATTTAACAAGATTCGAACAATAACTAGCCATAGCGCTTCGGAAAGGAAATCTCGTTTTTAAATAAGATTGATCGCACAGGTGGAAAAAAATTGTTAAAGAACTAGAACAATACTATAAAAAATATTATAACATATATAACATACCTAATTATACCAAAAAAACAAAGAAATCGCTATTTTCTGCATTTGTCGAGTTCGATTTGCAGTGTAAAAAATGAAGAGGCTAGTAAAGTAGTACGTTTAGAAGTAGTGGATGAGGTTAATATAATATCTCTTTAAAAATGAAATTGTAATTTTTAAATCGAATCAGGTTAAAACAAAAGTTGTTGAGAATTGAGAAGGGGAGGGGACAGAAAGGAGTTAAAAATGACCATTTGACGATCATCATCATCATTACAGTTTAAAAAGTAGGGAAATCAAGCATCTGTATAAGGACTGGTATTACCTATGTAATGTAAAATGTATTTTGAGGAGGAAGAAAAAATCAACAATAATAGCATTTGCATGGAATTTAGTAAGGGTAGGTTTTTCAAATAATGCAAATAATTCGTTTGTATGATGTATGTAAGTATAATTGAACATTGCAATGCAACTGGTGCTTTACATACTTAAATTAAATCATGACGTTCATCAAAATTAATCAGGTTTAAGCCCTATATGATATGTACTGAGGTTTTACGAGTTTCAGGTAGATTATTTTAGAGGAAAGCAAAAGTCATTAAACGTTAGCATAAAAAAATTGTTCAACTGGTGTGGTAGTAGAAACAAGTAGAAAAATTGAAATCTCGTTATGCGTCAACAAAATGTAGAGGAAAATTAATGCAAATAATTTATAATAAGTAAATAATACGGACTGTTTTTCGAATAAGAATACCTAAAATATATTATCCACAATCAACACTTTCAATTCTTTAAAATAAATTGGAAGACATACATACATCCAGTTTATTTTTTATTAATTACGGATGATTTAATGTTTAGCCTTGTTAAATTAATTGCAAACCTGCTGCACTTATATAAGTTATTCTATAATTTCTTAAGAAGATGTTTACAAAACTACAAACCACGTTGAGCATTATTATATTATATTTATGTACAGTTAAAAACATACATACATACATAGGGATTTTTTAAAGCCACTTTTGCCTACTGACTACTCTAATGATACTGACCCTTCTGTAAAAAAATATTTCTAGAATTTACATAATCGAGATGAGGGAGGTTAGGAATGTTTATTGCAAAGAAAGTTAACTTTGATACATTTTTCTGTGTTTCGTAGAAGAATACATTTAGAATCAACGTTCAGAAAAGTGTTTTTAGAACAGAGGTAAAGATGGAGCGAGCAAGGAGGTGATTTGTAAAATAATGTTTTTATATTTTGCATGTAAATTAACTAACTCGCAATCACCATTACATACCATACCACCACCACTAAAGTATTCCGTAAGTGTACTTCCACTAAACACAAAAGAAAAAATAGTATGACTTTGTAGAAGTTAAATAGAATTCTAGAAATGGGGTCTCTCTTCTTAAGCTTTTGCTGTATGTTTTGGAAAACCAGACCTGAGTTTCAGTTTCTTTGTTCGCTGTTCGTATTTAATTGTTCTGTGAAAAATTATATAGCTTTACATGATGATATCAACAATCAATGTTATAACGTTATAAGTTAATAACCTATTCTTTTGTAAAGATATGTAAAACAACGGATTTTGTATGATTATTATGAAAATAATGTAACTTGTAAAAAGAGTATATTTAAGTAGCTGCTGGCTTGGCTTTCTTTCTTTAGTTTAGATCTAGAGATATTTGTTGGCTCAAAGAAAAAGATAAGGTCAAAAAATTATATTTGTAGATTGAAGAGGGAAATGGAAAGACGTAAAAAACAATGTTGGATCTAGTCAATCGCCGCTTTCATGTGATTTGATTTTTTTATGGGATACATGCCAAAATTATTTATTTACAATTTATGAATTAGTTATTAGATACAACTGAACAGGAGACAGGAGCGTATAATGATCGACATAAAAATACTGAACAGGAGACAGGAGCGTATAATGATCGACATAAAAATATTAGAGAATTTTTGTAGTGAAACAAATGTTCCAATTGTCAATTGTAGAGGCAAAGAGGGAGGATGTAGTGAATGCGAACAGTGCATTTTAAAGTTTTTTTTATTGTAAATACGTAATTCAAGATATGTACATATTATGATGGAGTTAAAGCTGGTTTCAGCTCTCGCGATCAGTTCAATTCAGGGATTGAAAGAAATTGATATTTAATGGAATGGAGAAAAAAATGGTAAAGGTCAAAGGTAAAATATTAACCCTCTCAGGCATATCGATATCAAGTCAGGTCAGGTTATCTATTTTCTGTTCGTTAGTAGATCTGACGATGAGTATAAGAATGCTGTAGAGTGAATCTCCTGAGTCGTTAGGAATCTTTTTTACCTGATTTTGTTTCTGTTGGAATGAGATGAGGAGCTGTGCACGTTAAAAACTCATGACATTTTGATTAATTTTCTTGGGCGATATCATTAAATTAGCTTTAAAACATACTTACGTAATTCAGTTATACGACATGCATTACAGGACGTCAGAATTTTTCTAGGCTCACAAGACAAGTCAATGGATGAATAATTTAATTTGAAATTCGCCCTCCTCAACAAAAGGGAAAAAACAAATAATATAGGCCTTAAAAAGTGAAAAGTTCTTTAGTTTTTAATAAACCTTAACTTTCCATGTTTCCCTCATTTTCTCTGAAAATATCCTCTTTCTTCCTAAATTCTGTAATTTTTCGAGAATTAAATGAGACTCGTCGAGTTTTTTTCTCTCAAATCAAATCACAAAAAGGTGTACTAAGGCAGGTGTATTGTATAATTGGGTAAATTTAAATTTGTAAGTTTATTATTGAATAAAAGTGGTCTTCGAAATTCTGCTGTTGTTTCTTGTTGATACTAAAAGAGCGAGGATGGTACTTTAAAATTGTAGAAAAAATAAATTGTTAAACAATCTATCATCAACCTCCAAAAATACCAACCACAAAACTTAAATTGATTCAGGTGGAACTAAAAAATCATAATCGATTGGATTAACCTAAATTAATATACGTAAAAAAATTAATACGACATTATCAGATTATCAGTGGAAAAATACTATGTGGTCCTAAAAGTCCTTTCATCCATGAAAGCATCAACTTTAACTTTAAATAATTATAATAATGACTAATGACTACGCTGACATTCAATACAAAACCATGAACTGTATGCGAATACATACATAAAAAATTTAGAGTAGATTTTAAAGAAGAAAAAAGCGATAGAGAAAAAAGAGAAAGTATTCGTAAGTGAAAGTCTTTGGGAAAAAAGATTATTTCGGTATAAGGATACGTATACCTCCATAAAAAGAAGTTTTAGATAAATAAGTTGCCTATAAAAACTAAAATGCAATAAAGGAAAAATTGAAAATATTGAGAAAGAAAAAAAATGGGCGTACTCGATTCGATTCTATTTTTGATTCATTTTTTACATTAGCTTCCTCTGCCAACAACAACTTCGGCATGAGTAATTTCGATGATTCATTCACATCTGCATCTTCCTCCGTACTGAAGAATGGAAGCTCCAATGGCGGCGGTGGCGGGGGGTCTTCAGGGGACTGGCCTGACTTCTCCACTCTTCCTAGCCGCTTTAATGAGAGGAATGATTACTTCCCCAATGTGAATGAGAATCCGGATTTTGGGGATTTCGGGAAGAGTTATCATCACTCTCCTACGAATGGCAATGGAAATGGCTTTGCGAGTTTTCAAGTCGGGGGAGAGGAGCAGAAAAGGCAGGAGTCTATTCAGGAGTTGATCGTGACGGAGGAAAATTACATGGCGGATATGGGCACTGTTAAAAAGGTAGAATATTTTATATGGGATTCTATTCTATAGATTGGAACGGATTATAACGGGAAATTTTTCAGTGTTTCATGAATCCACTGCAACAATCAGGCCTTCTAACACCGGATGAATTGCTCTCCGTTTTTGTAAACTGGGATGATCTCATGGACTGCTCTAGTAAACTACTAAAGTCATTCACGATTCGGAAAAAGACGTGCATTAACGGAACAATATTAATGATTGGAGATATTTTATGTCAACACGTAAGACTAACTCGGTTAAATAATTTAATCAATAATGCATTTTGACAGGGAACGCTTATTAGTTCTTATTTCAAATATTTTTTCTAACAGATTCCCTCCCTCAATATTTACATACGGTTCTGCAGCGCGCAGTTGCGTTCCGCTGCTCTGATCCAGCAAAAGACGGAGAAGTCGCCAGAGTTCAAAGAGTTTTGCAAGAAATGTCAGGCTAACCCAGATACAATGAACTTGCCATTAATCTCATTCCTCATTAAGCCTATGCAGAGGATAACCAAGTACCCATTGCTTATTAAAAAGGTAACAATTAAATGACATAAAAATACTTTGTGTAAATATTAAATATATATATATAAAAAATGACAAGGAATTGCATTTGAAGACAGGGAAATTAAAAGTAAAATTGAATTTGCTTGTGATATTTTCATCACGGGGTTTTAAGAAAGGTAAAGTTTAGATTCCAACTCCATAGAACTCACTCCTTTATTGCAAAAAGTATTGAACAATTAATTTTTCTCTGTGTTTCAGACAAAAAGCGGAAAGGAGCTGGTCGGTTTCTTATTTAACGATTTCCTTTTACTTGCCCAACCGAACAAATTGTTAAATCAGGACCAATTTTCTTTCGATCGCCATAAAAGTCTCAAGTTTAAAATCTATCGACAGGCAAAGTCATCATCATTATCATCAATTAATTCCAACTCTGATAATTATTCTTTGAACATCCGAAAAACGTAACGATATTTTATTTTGGGTTTTTAAACTGCAGCCTATATTCCTAAATGAGATTGCCGTTGAGGAGGAAGGAATGCAGAATGAGAACGACTTCGCTATCGGTGTACAAAACAATAAAACGGGTATGATGTACGTGTCAGCGCCTGGCGTTTCAGAGAAGCGTGGGTGGATCAACAAGATCAAGGATGCAAAGAGTCAGTACCTGAAGACTGAACAACAATATCTGCAAAGGCAACGTTCCAGTAAGTCTGGACCAACACTTTAAAATAAAATACTTAAACTTCATTAAAAATCTAGTCCGAGCTTCGATTCAAAAGTGAAAACGACACTTTAAACTAAATGACCTGTCCCGAGCTGACCATAATTTCTTTTCACTATTTACCACATAAACTCGTATAGAAAAAGTAAACGCTGTCGGCAGACTTATGGTGGTCATTATGGAAGGTATAAATTTAGAAGACAGAAACCGTGGTAAGGAAATACTTTTTGTGATTCAAATTTCTTTCTGCATGCAGTTGGTTGAATGGAACGGAACACTGCTTGNATGGTGGTCATTATGGAAGGTATAAATTTAGAAGACAGAAACCGTGGTAAGGAAATACTTTTTGTGATTCAAATTTCTTTCTGCATGCAGTTGGTTGAATGGAACAGAACACTGCTTGCTTAACCGCTCATTACCTTTAAAGCATTCAGACTTTTACCTTAAAATCTGTAAAAATAATTTTGATTAACAATTTCCTAACTTTCACTTCTTGGTTGTCGGTATAGTTGACTCTCTGTAAATTATTATTGTAATTGCAAGTATTTTGCATGCAACGCTGTAAATTACTCATGTCCAAGTGAGGTTGATGGTGTGATGAAAAAATTTCAGTTGAATGGTTTTTGCTGTAATTAATCTACTAATCCTGATTTTATTGCACGCATGTATGTATTTCATTTCTCTTGCCCCTATTTGCTTTGTAACTAGTACGACGACGGGCTCCGAAGGGGAAACTAAAGGTGGTTATACAGGATGGAAGATCTCTGGCTAACCGAGATCCTAACGGTATCCGCCTTCATAGCTTTATTCTGTACACTATATCCATTTTTTCACTTGAATTACCTAATTTTAGTTAGCTTGCTGATATGATGCTGATATTGCTGATATATATGAAGATTTCATGAGTTTTCAAAATTAAAATAAATTGCACGTTTTTTGTACATATTTGTAAATGTCACGTTTTGCTTTCCCCCGTTTTCGATGGGGTTGCACAGGCAAAAGCGACCCATATTGTGAAGTGAGTTTGGGCTCGGAGATTAAGCGAACACGTGTGATCAGAGCAACATTAAATCCGAAATGGAATGATTCTATGCAGTTCTCTGTTAAGGATTTGCAAGAGGATATTCTGTGCGTCACCGTCTTCGACAGAGATTACTTCGCCCCAAACCGTAAGCCAAGACTATTTAATAGAACATTTCCAAGTACAATTTAAAATTTATAATGCAGGCCTTGTTCAGTTGAATTGATATTAAATTCATTCTAATTGCAGAGTTCCTTGGACGAACGGAAATTGCAGTCTCAAAAATTCTGGAGGAATCGCGGAACCTAAAGGTTCCTTTGCGTATGAAACTCCCCCTGCATGAAGTGGAAACCGGAGAGATCGCCATCAAAGTTCATCTTCAAATCTTTGAAAGCTTTTAGAATTACAAAGTATGTAGCACGAAGAGTTAGAATTTATGAAGTTGATTTATTCATAAGTGATCTATTTGATGCCATAATTTCCTTGCAAGCTATCGGTATTATCATTTGTTTTAGTTTAATGTTAAAAGTTAGCTACGATATATTTATAACCTTATTCAAATTCAAATCAAGGCGTAAAGTATAATTTATTGAGTTCACTGACTTATGTATGTAGTATAAACCTAGATTATTTTTTAAAATGTAACATCGTGTTTGTTTCAAACAATCGTCTACCTACCTCTTCTTCTATATGATGTAATTGTAATTGTATCAACAACGAGCAACTATCTACTTAGCATTTAGCTTTGAGTAAATATTAAATATTGAATTACTATTCCACCTCCAATTACTGAAGTAGAAATAGTAATCGAGTCAAGGGAAATGTCGAAGAAAAGAAAGGGCTTCTATTATTATTAATGTGTGTATGCATGTAGGTGATCTGATTCTGATTGTAAGTTATCAACTGAATTGCTGAACAGACTTAATTTGTGTTATTGCCGCCCTGTGATATTGGACATACAACGAAACGAAGCTAGGTCGATTTTGCCGTAATTCTTTTTTTGTCACAAAATACATAAATGTATGCACCTTCATTTCCAACAAGCCATGCTGCTATAATTATAGTATGTAGTAGTTTGACCAAATCAGAAAAAAATAAAACCTAAATAAAATATGTTCGATTTTTTTGCTAAAATTCATTTCATATGATTCAAATGAAAATTGAATGTGGAGCATGGCATGTAGCCTGGCATAGAATAGCATGATAGCGGGTAGGTATATCATCCATACAGAGATGCACTAAGCAACTCCAAAAGTTTTGTCAATTTACTCCTCCATGAAGATAAATAACGATCTGCGTTGCATGGATTTTGTATGGTTTCTGGATTTACTAGTTCCAAAAAATGTGAAAATCAAGTCCAAATTCTTTCCAGCTAAACCCCCACTGGAAATAAATTCCCGTAAAAATTTCACACTTCTAAATTATTTGATTTTGAGTGAAGGAAGTGAGCACCACGCTCTCTCTGGCAATCATGTCCTCCAAGCCGAAGCCTCAGCCGTCGACGAGTAGCACGAACAAGCGTCGGAGCAAGAGCAAGACGAGAAATAACAGGGCCAACAATAACAACACCCCCAGTGGGGCAGTGTCTGCATCCTCCAGTAGGAAAATAACGAGTGCCACTGCACCCCCTCCTAGTGACAATAGTATCTTCAGAGTCAACTTTGAAGTTCGGGGCAAGGTGCAAGGTAGTATACTGACTAAAACATAGTACAGATCAAAATTCATATTTTCCCCCTATCTTATCTTCTGGACATTTAAATTAAATGTTTTCTTCATTTCTCTCCTCTTTTGTTCAGGTGTCCATTTCCGGAAGGTAAAATAGTTCATTTCAAATCGTAGTAATTAGTCGAAGCTATTAATTTATTTGGAAGCTATCCAAATTTTTCAGCCTTTTTGCCTTCTAATAATTCCAGTACACGCAAATAAAAGGGACTTCCCTTGGCATCCGAGGATGGTGTCAAAACACCGACTACAACACAGTGATCGGGGTGATGGAAGGTCCGCGCTACAAGATCGAGCAGATGAAGCAATGGCTCAAGTCCACTGGAAGCCCCAAGTCCATCATTTCTGGAGCGGAGTTCAAGGAGACCCTGTGCGAGCAGTATACACTAACCGCAGGATTTACCATTGTGAAGTAAAGCCAAAATATTAGAATTCTTCCAACTCTCGAGTCCAACTGAACTTTTCCGTTGAAGATTGAAGACACGTTTAAACATAACTTTAACTTAACTTAGGGAGTACATTGACGATAAAGTAAAGGGCTATGGGGCATCGTCACTCAGGAGCGTGAACAAAATTTAAAACTAAATATTATTACAGTTTAGTCAATTCGAATATTTTTCAAAATTCAATTTATTTTATTCATATTCATTTTATGATTTTTATGAATAAATTGGATTTGATTCCATTGAATTTGGACAAATAAAATAAATAGAGAACTGATGCATTTTAAAAAAAATCTGAAACTTTTTGATTTGGAATTGATTTTTATGTGCTCATTTATCGGGTGAAGCCTATGTTCAGGTGCCACATGTGGTCCAGGTACAGGTGAATGTTGAATCTGGCTAATGAGGTCCTTTCTGAATCCTTCGGTTCCTGGAGCTGTAGCTGGAAAGATTAATTTATATTTGTATTTGGGGCGTCTTGAGATATTCCTGTTTAAAACGTTTTAAAGATAGGAGACTTACATTTGTGCGACTTTGTGACTCATTTTCTGATAAAGATTTGTCTTGAAGGTACAAATCGTAGTTCCGGTTTGGTTGGAGGAACCAACAATTTGTGGATTTCTATTGAGGAAAGAAAAGGAGATTTTACTAAATATTGGCACAAGAATAATGTGAAAATATGGAGGTTGGTCAAGAATTCTTATTTCTTATCTTGTCTTACCTGTTCTATTTCAGCGGGAGACTGACACAAGAGCACTCCTTTGAGCTGTGTTCCAACTGGCAACTCCAGAGGAAGCTGAAGACTTTCACTGAACATGCACAATAGCAATATAGCTACAATAATTCTAGAACTCTTCATTTTTGCATAGACTTTCTTTATCGCTTCTGTTCTATTCCTCCTCAATGACAACCACAGCACAGTGGGATTCTACATTTGGAATGAGGCGATATCATTGCATGACATGATTTTTTTTACCGTTTCCAGTTCTGGAATCAGAGCCAAAATAAACTACCTATGTATTATAGGTAATAGGTAGACATGCATACAAAATTTAGACGCATTTTTTTATTGCATGGGACTTTTTTGGTTAAAGTACCTATGTTATGGATAAGATTTTTCTGAAGGCCATAAAATATTTTTAAATGACGGTCTGTGATATCTGGATCTCTTTTAGGCTATAAAATTGCATGGAAATTCCAGTCTCGATGATGATTGATGATGGTCAGTTCTGAACTTCGGACAACAAGAGTTCTATTTTTAAGATGTATTCGGTCAAAACCGCCCCTTAAAACATAAATTATTATGTACTTGTTATGTATTAGGTAGAATAATAATTTTGTAACTTAATTTAATCAATCCAATCCTTCTTTCCTCAATATCCTTGCAAAAAAATCATGAAACCGTTTTTATCTTAAAATCAGGGTAATTTTATACATATAATGGAACGTTAGGAAAACAGACAGCTCAAAAACGGGAAATGAAAGCAATAATTGTATGTAATGATAATGAATGATATGTATTTGAAGAAGTAACAAAACGAAGCATTATTATACGGCTAAACACCAAAATATCTTTCTAGTTCTGTGAGATAAATTTCACTCAACGAAAGATAGTTGTGGCTCTATGGTATGCATGCATGTTGATAGGTAGTTTATGAAATAGATAAGAAATTACAGGGAAATACTTTAACTCATGAGCAAGATCAATGAGCTTGAAACTATTTTTCGCTTTACATTTGCATTATAAGCATGGCGTCGTCCATTTAGAATGTCACACTCGGAGGGGGAGGGAGAGGTACGACCGGAGCATGACATGTAATACATTGGTAAATGACAGAGTGTATGCAAATGAAGGAGGGAGGGGTCTGGAACTGTTTTTTGCGTGACATTCTAAATGGACGACGCCCATGACAAAAGTATTGTATTACTTTCCTGGGCAAAAAGTTCCAAACCTCGCAATTTTCCTAATATGTATCAGGTGACTTGTCGATCCGGAAAGTTGTCGATGCGGAAACTTGTCGATCGGGAGTTTGCACCAAAATGTTTATTACTATTACAACGGCTAGTTTGCACCAACCTACACAGAATGGGTTTGCACCAACCTACGTAGAATGAGTTTGCACCAAAATACAATGCATG
>JAHZNI010001178.1:0-10950 GCA_027744415.1 Seira ritae
AACGTATCCTTTGGAATGTTTTGTGGCAAGAGATGTAATTCAGACGATTTTTTTCAATGGAAAGAATCCTTCACCGACTAGCAGACATTTTGGCATAACGCTGCTCATTGTGCTTGGAACCTACGTAGCATCTATATCAACTGACTGCTTAGGAGTGGTCCTGGAGCTGAATGTAAGAGCTTGCTTACTTACACATAAATGCTTTTAAAACAGGAAAATCCAGACTTGTTTCCAGTCTCCTGTAATAATAATGAGCGTGGTGACTTAAAATTCTTTTAGGGAATACTTGCGGCAATGCCGTTGGCATACATCTTACCAGCGCTATGCTTCATCAAACTGGATCAGTCCCCATTGTTGAGCAGAGAAAAACTTCCAGCAATTGTAACTGCTTTGTTTGGGACTCTTGTTTCGTTTGCAGGACTAATCCTTCTTCTTACCCGTGAAGAGTCGAGCGGAAGTTGCTCTCATGGAAAGTCAATGTTCTATTGCAACACCATTCCAGAGAAAATTCTCGCAAATAGGACATCGACTGGATGAACAAAGCGCAGCTAGAATGCGTTTAATTCTTGTTTTTACCGAATCCGAACTAATGTTAAACTGATCCAACTTTCACTAGTCGTCAAAATTAAAAACCAATCAACCATTACATTATATGAATATTCTACTGATATGTAAGTAGTAAAGATGTACATTTGGGACCAGATCAAGCACAGAGCATAGATACTTATTTGATCAACAAAAATGTGACATGTTCAAATAATTATGTGTTACTGTTAAATCATTTTCAGTGATCTTTGAATCTCATCCGTAATATCATCAATGCACTTCATCGAAATACTCATTGTATTGTATCAGTAGCGATGTCTTGAGAGTCTACACAGCTATCGAAATGCACCATATAGTTGTAAATAATTATTATGCAACCATTATAATATCCATGTTTTTGAATGAAGAATAAAGTTTATGATTATTATCATAAAACAACATAACCATGCTATGAGTATAATGTCTGTATATTAACGATATGATTCATGGTAAATCAAGTTTATTAGCATATATTATTGTTGTGTACCACAGGACTTTCTAAATTATTCGAGCAGCATATAACACAAACTGAAAAAAGAAACTCAACAGAAAATTAATTGGCTTTGGTTTTTATCCCAATTCGTTACAAGACCTGAGTGCAGCTGCGGACTATATGAGATCTGGACAAATTAGTTATTACTTTGGGATACAAATGAACTATTGTTTTGTATTTGTAGCTAACAATTATTCGGTAGAGCTGGTATTGTAATTATTGTAATCAGGCATGTATGTAAGTGTGAGTCAATATTGTTAACTACATACGTAAAGGCATATTAAATAGTCATGATATATTAGATCCGTTCGTACGCATCATTGGTTATTTAAATTATTAATGGATAGATAAGATATCTACATTTATGTATGTCCCTACCTACTGTACTGACTATAGTATAGTATGTTAAACTAATTAAACTTTAATTAGAATGTAAATTGAAGATACACATATTGAATTTTTAACTGTTATTGTTTCGGTGCATAGTTAGAGTGGTTGGTCAGGCAAATTTTATTGCGAGAGCACTGAACTATTAGTAATGGAGTGACTTTTGAAGAACATATTGCGTCATATATAACCATTTAAGATACGAAATAACAATGATTCCTAAATCATTAAGTACAAGTACTATAATGTCTCTACAAATACATGTGATGCGTCGCTGATCCGTAGTTTCAACTCCATCATCACAGAATTAAATCCACTTATCGAACACTAGTTGATTACTAATCATCGACTGATAACAGTGTTTTAAGTAGCCAGTATCTTCGAAACGCCAACTCAAGACAATTTTCAGAAAGCTATTATTAAAAGTACGCCACATAAAGCATAGCAGGTCATCTTCATACAAACTAAAATTTTTTATCGTTAGCACCCGGTCTTCTACCCATGCCTACCATCTAGATAAATGACAAATTCATTCAATAAAATTATGTAGTCCACTTTTAAATCTGAAGTTTGAAACATCATATTGCCATTTGTTTTCACGAAACTTTCCCTTTTTAGTTCAGAAGGCACATCTAAGTTATCATATTACCAACGCCCAACAGTTCCAATGACACGCTTACTATACTAGTTGAAAGTTACAGTATAACCTCGCAAGATTAAGAATGATATCTCTATTTATATTCCGTACTTTAAATTAATTACAGATGAATGACTACAGACTTAAACAATGATTCATGAAAACGTCCACGGTTCGAAGTTAAATTACCAACAAAATATTGGGAAAAGAAGAATGAGAGTAACTTCATTCACTCTAATTTAGATGAATAATATTCGATGCTTTCACTTTTATGATGACATTTATTATTAAGCAACAAGGCCTCTATTAATGCATTAGAGTTAGATTTAATAGCACTAATTTTCCCTGTTGTAACTCAATCAATATTAAAAAAATAAATATTCAACTAGTCTTGCTTTCCGTTACGTAAATCGGTAGCAGACTCGACTTTATCTTTTGATCTTGGGACTAGAATCTTCGCCACGTATGGAGCAACCAATGGGAACAATCCAAACAGAAGAGTGCCATTGTAATAGATTGAACCGTAAATTGCGGTCCAAAGCCTCCATTTCAGTAATCCAAATGGAATCATGCAATATCCAAAGTAAATGAAGACGAAAAATTTCAACACAACAACATCGACCCAGAAGCCAATTGTGCTATTGTGCCATCGAACAAGGGGCGGGATTCTCGACACGATAGTTTCAAACTGCAATAGAGATAGACATAAAAGGAGTTAACTAAATGTTTTCCTCAGAAACAACAACACTGCAGTCAGTTATGCAATATTTCGTTAAGCATACCGTTTTCTCTGAAGTCATCACAATAAATTCCATGAAAAAGCACATGTAATAGCCTAAAGTATAAATAATGCCATTCAATCAATCTTTACTTGCTTCGCAAATTCGATTCATTGTGTACAACTATTCATAATGTTAACATACCAGTGGAGTAAAAATAAAAACATTGATTTAGCATGGATTTAGCTGCAAATACTGTGCAATTAGCATGCAGTAGTAACTTTTGAATTCAGTTGACTCACTGGGCTATCCATTTATTTGTACACTTGTTGAAGGATGCAATGACATGACCAAACTTGTACGACTTTTCAAACAACCCGATCTCAATATTTTCACATCCATCCCATTTAGGCTCTCCGTTTTTATCATTGCCATTGTAGGAAATCCCTAGGATTTAAACAAAAATTCTATAATAGCACACATTTATTTAAATAATATGAAAAAATTAGCTTCTTAATTAATTACCTGCAAGGATACAGCTGCCTTCAATCACGATCCAACAACTTACGTATTTGTACAACGTTACTTTTCCGTACAATCCGACGAATATCATTTTCTTCCACAGGCTGAGATCCTAATAGTTCAAAACATTTTGAATCGTTAGCTTCATAGACGGGTTAACCCAAAAGTCACGACATAAGTAAGTGCATACTTGGAAATCCTGGCTGAGCAAGTAATCATTATTGACGTACGGAGATACAAGCTGGAACAATGCCACGTAACCCAATCCGTAAAGCAGACGTTGCAACCCGGGAGCAACACTGTTAGGTGGTTGTCCATTCTGCAGATTTTAAGCAAGAAGCCGAAACCATTTAAATACTGAGTAATATTTAATTTGCTTCTGGTAAATAGTAAATATGAATGTCAATTTCAACCTTTCCGAATTTCCCTTCCACGAAGTCCAAATATCGCCTCATTGGAAATTGTGGACCGATCATGAAGCTCCCAGGGTAGAAAACGTGACCTGCCGACTCCAATATTGTTGGGAAACGTCTCAAAGCCTGTACTCTTTGTTCAGCCGACAGATCCTCCTACACGAATTGAAGCCGATTTTTAAAAAGCAGGGAAAGGATGCACGGGAACATAAGTTGAGTATTGCGTAGTTGTAGTTTATAAAACATCAACTTACTTCTTTTCGGCTGCCGTCATATACATCAAATGCTTGTCCAATTAATCGTAGCGTCAAAACACAGTGTGGAATCGTCCATTTTATATCGTACTTCTCAGTCTCTGTCATGAAATATTCTGGAAAAAAGTCGTGAACAAATATATGTTAAAATTGTAGAAGTAGTAAAAAGTTGTGAATAATATCAATAAAAACCTTACCCGTTAGCAGGTACATCATTTGAAAAGTGAAGGCAAAAACCACTGAGAAGAGAGTTCCTTTCGAAAAATATAAAGCTACGTACTGGATTAGTATACACAAGTAGGCATGGAACAATGATACTCCTGCAAGAATCCGAATTATTGTTTTGAATAATTTATGAGTACGAAATACATACAAGGTTCTATGTAATAGAATCATATTTTCTTTCCGCATTTACCATAATTAAAGTATCCTATGTAAGACCCTCCAAGAATGAAGAAAATGTGCTGAACGTTGGCAGACTTTCCGTGTAGGAAGGAACGATGGAAGAAGGCCAAGGGGTAAGCTGCAAAGTGTGAAAGGTAGAATAATGGTTTTAATAAGAGTTCGTCTTACATAAAACGTAAATTGATCCTCATATCATTTATTTTCTTACACATTAGCAATGATATTAAAAGACGGAGAGCGGGGGCACTTGCACCAATACTTCCGGCTAGGGCCTCCACCCAACCACCAGTCGATGCCGTCGCCATTTTATAAGTTGAAGATTGTGCTGAGGATAATCCGTAGAGATTTGAACAGGGATAGTGCTCAATACATCGAAAATCTATTTTACTTCCAACTTCAATCAGGCCTACAAAAAAGAAACACAAATTATGAAAATGGGAACGTGATCATATATATTTTGAAAGATTTTTTTATGTATGATCATGATGGCTATGGGTATGACCCTTCGTAATTAAAAACTGACAACTCAAAGGAGTTATTGATTTGATACATTTAAAACGCCTTTAGTTCTAGCAAGGATGATTATAAAAACTAAGATTAACCGGTGATATGGCAAACATCTTTGATCTCATTCATTTACACGATCATAGATCATTAATATTACGGGTACAATCATGGATCAACGAAGAACCCGGCTTCTCCGTTAGACAGGAATGAGGAATGAAATGGTCATAGAATCTTCTTTACGTAGTGATTTTCTAAGAGAAAAATTAACTTTAACCTTTAAGAAGAAGGACAGATTACTTTGTAATTTTGTCTTGTAGGTTGATGTGATGATAAATGTACGATTTCACTGATGAAGAAAATGATAGGCACAAAACACACTACATTGTCACCTTCCTGCACGAAAAACGAAAGTCATCTGAGAAATTCAAAATATGTCCTTCAGCGAAAAATCCGCAGTTCAACTGCAGTAGTAGATCCAGATCCTTTTTTATTTTCTTGAGAAGATCACGACATCACAAGTTTACTTATGGATGGGAAAACAAAAAATCTCAGGTTACTTTAGTTTGGTTTTGGTTCCACCACCACCAGCCAAACCAGAGCCAGAAGAGTCAGCGACTAACCATGATCATACGACCACTACAACACGTAGACTAAAAATGCAGAGACTAGAGAAACGGGAAAGGGTAAGGGAAAGCCATTAGCGAAGCAGGAGCAGCAACAGCAGCTAGAAAGAAAACAGAGGCAGGCATTAATTTAATATCACATAAACACAAACGAAGAAAATCTATAGCATCATGTTCATGACTTATTGAACAGGTCTATATGCTATTTTTTATAAACAAGTTATCTAGGGCAATTATAGGTACGCAAATAATGATATGATATCACATATCAGAAAACGTATGCATGAACTCATGAACGTATGCAATCCAATTTTTTTACGGGAAGCTTATTTTTAAATTAATGTTTTTTCGACAAACAAAAATTTAAAAAAAACGATGCGGTGGAATATGAACCTCTTCCTTTTTCCGAGATACTTTAATGCTTTTTCTATGTGCATTGAATCTTAAAGTCTATGCAAAGCTGGACATCATAAAATCAGCCAGGAACTATAACTAATTAAGTAATAATACAATCCTCAATCTCAATACATTTTCCCGAAATTCCTGATTCCTGACTGGTGAACGAATAGTTTTATAACACACTACACTACTCACATAATTAGCTATTGCGGCAACTATATTGACACATATTCGCACCTTTCAGCACTCACTCACGACTTTATTTTATGACCAACACTCAACCTCAAGTGTTTGACTGGAGCCTTGTGCAGAAAAAGACAAAAGCAAAATGTTACTTACTCCACTCCACAAAAGTTATGTTCAAGCCAACCCAGTGGAGTAAATTGTGAGGATTTTCAAAATTGATACAGGTATCGATAATCAATCAAAAATCAATAAATGCCAAGTTGGAAACTTACGTTAGCATATACACACATTTTTAGTTTTTTTTAATGTGGAATGAGCGAACTTGGATTAGAACATTTGCATTTGATTTTTCAAAAGTGTGATAGTTGGTAATACTTGGTTGGTACCAGTACCATTGGTAAAAAAGAAGTTCCGTACCACTAGTACCTATTTACAGCAAGAAAAAGTAGTTCCATTAATGACATGTACAATTATTTTCAATTATGAATACATTTGATTCATACATTCACACACATGAGAGCTTTGGAAAACTAGATGCACCACGAAACGTCTTTTGTATACTTTCATGTGGGAACGATTACACATTACACATCATTATTATGAAACTCTGTGTTGCTTCGTAAAAAATATTATATTCATTAGTCATTGGCAGTCTGGATTCTGGATAGAATCATATTTGGAATTAAATAAGCTATGTTCATATTACTCTCCCATTGGAAAAATTGTGAACGCTTCCTTTTTTGTTCAGAATTTCTTCTTCATTGTTTGTTAGCGAAACATACACATTTTAATACGAGCTTACGGCCATTCGTATCTTTCCAAGGTCGAGGAAAGGAAAAACCATACTGCTAGTCGCTATGCTTGTAGGGAAAACTCTGAGCGATTTTCTAACTCAACAAGAATCAAGTGAATGTAAATTAAAGTTCAAAGGTTGAAAAAAAACTTAAAAAGTAAACTCAATGAACTGTCTCAATGAAAACGGTTCTCTTATAGCGCTTGGTGTGATAAAATTGCATCATAACCTGTCTTTATTAACATTTCATTGACATTTGTCATATCTTATGGATGACATTTGACCTATGGACTTTGTTAACTTATGTTTACTGAGTTTATATTGATGTTATTAAAGATTAAGTTAGATATACGGCTAGGTCAATCAACCAAAGATTACTGATAGACACTGACATACGGTTAATGGCTTCGCTAATTGCAAAATGTAATATGACCGGTAGTACCGGTACCGGTCCGGTACCGGATCTGAAGATAAGAATAAGACTGGAACGGGGCATTATGCGAACTCACTTTTCACATTTATTTGTACTATGTATAAAAACTCGATTAATACTTACCGAATAGTTTAGCTCACTTCGAAACTCGTAGAACTTCCAAAAGTTGAAACGATTGTGAGAAAAAAATGTGACCTATAGTTTAAATATCCCTTATATCAAGAAGACTAACAACTCTTCAGCTAATGTTCTCAATACTAATTTCTCAGCTAATGTATTTGAAGAATGTTGATGCAAGAGGAATTGATAAAAAATGAACTTATAAATTAAGGCAACAGGAAGCTATAGAATGGGATAAAGGAAAGGAACTGAAATGAAAGACAAGGGAAGCAAGTCAAAGATGAGGTTAATGAGATACTGCATTAGGCTGTGAATTACCTACATAATATCAAGATTTGCAGCTCGCGCTGTCTATACAAGACCATTGCACTTCGCTTTTAAAGTTGGTACTTTGTCTTGCCTAGGATATTAATTTTCAGAGTGAATTTTCAAATCCGTATATACTCATCATGCACTTATAAAAATTCTTATTGAAACTTATGAATTTTGTATGATCAATCACATCGGTAGCAGTAACTTTAAAATCATTTATGATTAATTCATGTAAAAATGTTTCAAAACAAAAGACAAAAACATTTTGAACTTTTAATCGAGTATAAAACTAATCGCTAAATGATATTTAAGTCACCTTAAAGTTTCTAGAGGTAGAAGCGGAATCTACGGACCTACAATGTTTAAAAAGATTTATGCATGAAAAAATGCATTTTTTGGCTTCAGCTTCAGCTTACCTTGCGGAGGGGTGAAATGAGACAGCCAAAATTGAAGAACATTTCCGTGAACTGGGAACGCGAACGTGAACAATTTCATGAATGCATGCAAAGGTGGTCACAAAATTTATATACGTGTAACGTGTAAGAGTACACTCTTCTATTCTACCAAGAACTGTTGTGAGCCTGTCGATACGTTGTTGCGTTGCTGCATTATATTCTTTCCCTTACACTGCAGTACATTTATTGCTTCCCTTCCCGTAAGTTCTGCAGAGATCCTTCACATATCGTGTATTACATTCTGCCATGCTACACTGTATTTCCACTTTGATGTGTTTGCTTGCTCTTGCTGCTGTTATGAAATATATCCTAAACCAACAAAAGATGTAATACGTTTCAACTTGTTTTCTTCATACTTTATAGTCCCCAATGAGAGCCATAATGAAATTAATATTTATGTGCTAAAAACAATAGACAGCAGAGAAATTTTAGTTGTATTTATTATCATTCAATTCAATGCATTCTCTCAATTAATATTATCATGTTTATAACTTTAAAATTACTGCTGAGATAGTTTTTTAATTCCTTGAAAAGATTTGCATATTTATTTCACACAGTTTACCAACCATTGTAAAAAACAGTTTTTAAATTAATCGTGTTTTTGTAATTCATCGTTGGAAAATTTCACTCATTTCAAATAATTCAATTTACAATAACTGGATTATTTGGTTAATTCCACTCCAGGAATTATTGAAGAGAGAAAAGGTAAGTAATTACTCTATGAAACATAAAATGAAATCTGAATTTTTCTCTGGCCAAGTGCATTAAACATGTTCTACACATTTGCTTCAGTGTTTTAATAAATTTGCATAATTTGTCTGCATTTAAAACATCTAATAATAAATGAAACGCATTTTTACTATTCAAATGGCTTAATCCGTTTAATTCTTCCATTATTATTAATTGATATTGATAATAATATATTGACTTTTATAACATGAAGATTCGAGAGTGGCTGTACGAATTTAATTAACGGGGACGAGGACTTACTCCGTTGTTCAGAAGCATTTTGCTTTTGTAGTTTTGTAAAAATCGTTTCATTTACACGCGAAGAAGAGAAAAAAGCTTGGTTTCTTGTCTATGTCCATTAACTGATTAACTTAACTTTGTTAACAACAATATCTAGACTATTAATGCAATTCTATGTGCTTTCCAAACGTACAGGAGATCTGTTGCAAATCGCTACACTGTTCATGTTGATGAGAATCACAAATACTATATGGAAAGCTGAATGCCTTCACTGTGAGCCAGCTCCTGCTTGTCANTGCAATTCTATGTGCTTTCCAAACGTACAGGAGATCTGTTGCAAATCGCTACACTGTTCATGTTGATGAGAATCACAAATACTATATGGAAAGCTGAATGCCTTCACTGTGAGCCAGCTCCTGCTTGTCAGCCCTAAGACGTCTACTAGGGGGACGAAGTCACTGGTTAAAAATTTACATCTTTCCCTTCAGTTGCCAGTCAAGTTATGGACTTCTTAGATGGTTCGGATGTGGACGAAGATAAATGTTGGGGATGTAGATCAAGACGTGGAAAACGTACTGTTAGGCTCAGATGATGAAGAGGTAAAGTCCACGCTTTTATTATTATTATATTACATATTTAATATTTTGTTTATCTCGAGCATGTACATATTTCGTAGGTGTACCAATGCACAATTTGCATAGGTTCATTTTGTTGTCGTCTAGTCTTAAGCAACCAAAATAGTTATAGTTATGGGTAGTTCTTTAAGCATGGTATAACTACTAATGATTAAAAATTACGTCCTAAGTCCTAAAGCACCAAGTTAATAAATTGGCAATGTTGTTTTATTATGTTTTAAAAGGCTCATTCGTCGCACCAAGCTTCAAAGTTTTCGACAAGCTCGTTTACGAGCAGGAAGATTGCAGGGGATGATCGGGGTCATCATTCTGAAGAGTATGAATTCAATGTTCAAACGATACCAATTCTTAATTTGTCAAGTTGTTTCAGTAAAAAGTTACCGAATGTGTTTGTTTTTGGTTGCTTTTGTAGGGAGGAGGATGTTCTGAATATAATGCTTCAAGGAGAAGAGGAGCCTCTAGATTTCGAAGGTGATGGCTCTCATGCACCAGAACGTGTAGTTAAACTCCGTGGCACTTTCAGAAGGGAATCTAGTCTTGTGGAAAATGACAATATGCCAAATACCTGTAATTATGATACGGAAGAGGGGCTAAATGAGGACAATTTTCAAGGCAGGCGATATGTGGAGGATGATGAATACGACGACGATGATACTGAAACTCGCACTCGATCCCGATTCACGACTGAAAGAAATGTCGAGAGCTACTCCGGGGGTGCAGTTGCTTCCAATTCGGTGGGCATCCCTATTCAAACAGTTGGTTAGTGGTTAATCATTATTATGTACATAGCAATTTATTAATTATGTGTTGGTTCCGCTCGTAGACTTACTCAAATTTAAGCATGACTGTTTCGTTTAAGTTGAGTTTTGTTTTTTCGTGCTTTAGGAGAGCGTAAAATCCGACCCGGCGTCCCTGATATTAGACCTAAACATTGGAATCACAATGGCCCGCGCCCAAATGGTCCCAGGTTTCTGGGCAGGAATCACCATCATCGTTATCCGAACCCCGGAAGACCTCCAATGGAAGGTCAGCACATGAGGCCGAATATGCATCATCAACCGATAATGCAGTTCAATGACGGAATATTTACCGACTTCGGTCAA
>JAHZNI010001179.1:0-18015 GCA_027744415.1 Seira ritae
TCTGTTTTTGGGATGACGGGAGGAGACAGACGCAGACAAAACACGGCAGGAGGAGATGAGAGAAAGGTCAGAGTCAGAAGGAAAAATCTCATTTTGTTTTAGGTAATTTTTTTATTTACAATCCTGCCGTTTTACCACCAACCTAGTTAGATTAGTGGTGGTGGCTTTAGCTGAGGAACAATACACCTAAAAGAATGGGTAATGATGTCCCATAGTCCTCCTCAGCACCAAGACCAAGGAACAAAGACATTCGAACAGAAAAGGCAATGAGCTGCTTAATGATCCCATAATTATTATGGAGGTTTGTATTTCAACTCGAAAGCATTTTTTCTAGGAAGTGCAGAGAGTACATATCCCTCAGCTTAGCTTTGTTTCGTCATCATCATCTCTCGGGAAGAAATTGTCTTTTTTTCTGGGATACAGAGAAAAATGCGAAAAAGTGGGCTGGATTCTTCGGTTCAGTCACCAAGACCGGGACATGGACCAAGCAAGAAACAATGTTTTCTGGGTGATGGAGCTCATGCTGGGTTTGAGAGCGTGAGTGGTGCCAGAACAGATTTTTGTCGTTTTTTTCTCAAGTTTTATATTTTTTGTTCTATAATCTACATGAACATGAGGAGATACAGATAGAAAGCAAGTACATGGTAGTAATGATGACAAGTGAACATAAAAAAGTTCAGTGAATTTTTTTACAAAGCGTTTTTTTTGTCTCTTTGATGATGAGGAGGGTACAAGGCAATAACATGTCCAACAATATTTTTTTCGCTGACTTTTTATGGAAAATTATATTATATTGTTAATGGTATGGAAAAAAGGTATCGCGCATTAATTATATTACATTATGGACTATGGACCTACATTGTTCATACTGGAGGAATAAGTGTATCCCAATAAAATTAAAAAATATGATTTTTTTATAGTGTTCATGTGTCAGTTATCCTATTTGCTTTCTCATGGTCCATGGAGCGGTGCGGCGGTGGTGCTGGTGCAGTGGGAGGCTTTTAGGAAAATTAAAAGATAACCATCAACGAATGTCAAAAAAATGGAAAGGGGTTGACATTGATGAAAATCACGGTGAAGTGGAGTGGAGTGGAGTGGACTGGCTTGGAGTAAGGAGGGCCACGGCTAGCATTCCTTGTAAACTTTTGAAGAGTCATCATCATTTTAACTTATTATCATCATCAAGTTCACAGCTCTTTTAAAATGATGTCCCCGCACACAGATACAGATAGAAAAGTCATTTCTTCTTTTAAAAGGAAAAAAATGCTTTAAAATGGAAATCTAGCCGAGCTATACGCTGCTTGTTAAGGTCTATTACCTATGTAAGTAAGGGAATGTTTGCTTTAGTGGCGGAAATTTTTCTAGCGACCAATTTTGCTCTTTTGTAGTCGATTTCTGGGGATTTGGCGATGTGAGGTTATTTGCACCTCACGATCGAATTTTCTGCAATGGTAGGTTCACAGTAATCACAAGGTCAACATGAAGTAATTAATGATTTGCAAGCTGCAATGCAATTTTAACGTATCTGTTGTTACATATATTGAAAGCAACTCCAGCAATTTGAATATTGGCAAACTCCAGAAAATCAAAAATTTCTAAAAAGCCATGATCCACTAAAAATGTTATTCACAGCATAACCGTTTGAATATAATAATATACCTTCGTAATATCATGATGATCATGATAAAAACTGTATTACTTGTGATTGTGAAGAAGCGAGAACTGGACAATACCACTTGTCCACTTCACCAAAACCATAAAGTGACACACATACCTACTACCTACCTACCTACCAACACCAACTCCATTTTTTATATAAAATACATACTTTAATCCTAGCCTTCATCCTTCAAGGGAAAAATATTATTTGTCTCCTTTTCATCTTTTTGTTCACCTGTCACAATCCCCTTTATAATATATTTTTTTATCCACCTGAGAGAAATAATAATAATAATACACATTATTACACAAGTGGGATTCCTTTTTCTCCATTAGATTATTAGAGAACCAGAGAGAGTCTTTTCTTTCTCGAATTTGAACAAAAAAGAGAAGTGTCATATTGCTTTGATCTCAAGAATTAAAATATCTTTTCTTGTTTACGCTAAGGCTAAGATGAGAATGATGATGCATAAAAAGAGGAATGTGGATTGTGGATTTGTTTTATATTTCTCTTTTTTCATATAGGGAAAATACCGACTCATTTTATTACTTTCAAAGAATAGGATAGAATTGAATGAGTACGAGTACAAGTACAGAACAGATGATGGTAAGGTAGGTATGCTGACTTCACAGGTAAATGGAGATGGAGACAAGTAACGTGAGCCTTTTTACGCAGAAATCCTGTTTCCACTTAATTTTTACTCGGTTTCCCTCTTAACTGCCATTAGAAATATGTGAATGTAATCTTTTTGTGCGAATGCGACAATGACAACAATCATATATAGCAGCGACACACAGACATATTTTTTCAGGTATAAAAAATTGATGGTGATGTGATGTGATCTGATGTGACTTAACACATTGGCATCTTTCCTCTTTCTGTTTCTACAAAAAAAAGTTAATTTGAGCTTGCAAAAAATATCTATCTATTCTATGACTAAACTTGAGTTTTTTATTCGCAGAATAATCGCAACAGGACACTTTTTTTCTACATAAAATGTTCTATCACCAAACTTGAACAATTATACGTACTTCAAAACGGCTGTTGCTTGTGTAGTGTTGTATATTTATTTCTTGTGTTTGTTGTGTGGTATCAAGTTAAAACAGGTATTTATTTGAGGAAAAAATATTATCCAAACCAGAGGTAAGTACATCTATCTGACTAAGTTCATTGAAAAAATTATTGCAGAAATGTTGAGATGCAACACGTGAGGTATGAAAGTACAAACTAGCACTCCACACAATAAAAAATATTCTTCTTTTTTACCGGGATGGGTCCATTTGAATTATCTAAAAAGCGACAAAAAATGATAAGAAAAAAGGACAAAAACGACATTGTTTTTACCAAATTATTTTTAAGGTTTCAGGATTTTAATCAGAAAAAAATTGTATAAAAAATATGAAGGCATGTACATGGTATGAGTAAGACATGACATCACATAAGAATAATTTTTATGGATATTTTTTCATTTGCTTAAAGGTCCTATCGAGATCACGAAAATGGCTTTAAATGTTCACTCAGATGCAGTTGCAGTGATATTTTCCCCGAAAATGATGATAATTGCAATAGCAATGGCAAATGGAGTCATAGTCATGTCATATAGCCTTACTTACTTAACCTTACCCTTTTTTCTGTGGTTGTCAGATCCTTTTTTAAAAAAATTATGAATTAAGAAGGTGGCGAACTTTTGTCGGTTCACTTGATTTAATCCTCGTTAACCTTTACCTGCTGCTGACTTTTTCTTGCTCCTTCATCTTCATCTTCATCATAATGAAAATACTCAAAAAATGAAATGATGAGATGAGCCACATTACATACATTTCACCATTTTTTTTATTATGAATATTTTCTTCTTCTTCTTTACTCCCGTCATGAAAATCAACTACTCCACACGTAACATCATGTCTACTACCTAGTTTACCCCTTCTCGTGAAAAATATATTCATTTTTATTATTTTCTCGGACTCGGATCTCATATCTTTTCTCTTGAAAAATATTCCGAATATTTTTTTCTTATTCTTATCTTTTCATATCGTCATTTGTTATTTTCTTGCGTGCGATTTGCATTCATATTCATGCGCTCACCTGCTAAGGACAAGAGAGACGTGTGTAACCAAATACGAGGAGCTACATATTTTTCCTGAGGAAAAAAAATTATTACAAATCATGTCATTTCACGATGAGTTACATCTTTATTTACCCCTTACTTATGTACATAGGTAACTTTAATGGTATGCAAGTCAGGGTAGAAATATTGTTTTCACTTCTTCCCTCATCCTCTCTCTCTCTCTCTCTTACTTAAGTAATTAGCATTATCTCTATTTTTTGCAGAAGACCAAGACCAGAAGAGATCATAATATCCTTCTTATCGTGAGAAAAGGCTTTAGATTTAGATTCAACCATTTAAAAAATTTATATCTCGCTAATTATGTGCTTGGATCTTGGATGTTGTAATAAATACATATTATCCTGATTATTTCTCCACACGAATACCTATGAATACAAAATAAATAATGAGATAAAAATTAATTTGCTTGTGAAGCCGGAAAACGGAAGGCTCGACCCACTACTACAGCTTACTGAATGCATTAAGTATTATACAACAGCTCCGCTAATTATGTGCCAATGCTAATTCCAATAATTATTTCGATGTGGAGGGTTGCGAGTTGCCAGAGAATAATATCAAGTATCATTTCACGGAGGTGGGAAAACCACATAAAAACTTTATTAAGTTATCATTTATTACGAGCTTACCTAGCTTAGGTAATATGAGATGAGGATGAAAATGATTGTGCAAAGTAAAGTGCAAAAAAAGTGGAGATTGGTTCCTGTTCAGAATACAATTTATTATTTATTTTTCTGTGCATTTTATACTACAACAACTGCAAATTGCAAATCTCGTTCTTGTCTTTATCTGATGACCCATCGAAACGAATGTCGATGCGAAATATAGTAAACCTCCTTAGAGAGAGCATTAGATTTAGATGATATCATATCAGCTCAGCTCATAAAAATCATTCATTGGGGGGGAATGAATACATGATTTAATTATTACCCTCCTGAGCGAGTCAAGACCATGAACATGAAGTAGTAGTAAAGTAGTTAGAGTTAGAGGCGCGTTAAAAAACCAGTAATTTCACCGAGAAAAAAAGGAATGCAATGCAATCTAAATCTGATGCTATAAAGGCGACATACAATTCTGATTCTCTCTCTTTCGCTCATTTCAGTTGCATTTTTAATTTTCTTTAAGAGGACCACCTTCGTTGATCTGACAAGAAGGAGAGAAGCTAAGAGCCAAGTTAGCCAAGCCAAGCCAGTTATAGATACTTCCCATTAGCACAGTGGCATTAGTACTACTACATACTTACCTGGTTACCTGACTTGACTTTACTCCTTTTAGATTAATTGCACGCACACGTAGTGCTTCAGATTCAGATCTATTATTAATAGCCAGGTGTACACCTACTTCTATTTACCTTGTCTTCAATTGAATTGAAAGTCAACAGAAAAATAAATCTACTTCAGATTCATAGATGAGCAGAGCATACCATATGCATATACTTCATTAACAACTGCTGCTACACCCACGACCCACAACTGCTCAAAATATATGATTTAGTCACAACAACATTGCATTTGCCCAAATGTATGTATGTATTTTTATATTTGGTCTCTCTATGATTTATTTTCATGAAGGACCCCGCAAAAATAAAAGGCATAAGTCAATGTGAATAGAATAGGTATGTGGTTTTTTTCTCAGACGATCACAATTAAAAATCTAATTTCCTTACAAATCTCTTGGGAAGGGACCACCGGGGTCTTTTTGCTACCGCAACACAGGGCGAAACCGGTGTGTGTCCGCTACTGTTATACTTTTTCTGATATTGTACACCTCCTTCCGACTTCTTAACTCTTTCATTGTTACCTACAACCACTACTACTGAGCGGATCCCTGTGTTTAAATTAAAAATGACAATTATCACTTTTGAAGTGTGAGACTTGAGATATGGAATTGAATGGGAAGTTAGTAGATTGGAAAAGAAAAAGAAGTCAGAGTCAGCTGAGTTCCTATTGAAGAAGTGAGAAAAATCCGCTTTTCTTCCTCTGTGGCGGAGTGAAAGGTGGTAAGTATGGTAAGTGTGTGTTAATGTCACTCATCATTTTTATGCTTGAAATAAGTGGTTTAATTTTAGTTTGGAAAAAAAATCAGAAGGAAAAAAATCCTGGTTTTGTCCCTTTATTAAAATGTCATTATGATAGGATAAGTATTTTAGCTTAGCTTTGACTTTAGATTTTTAGTGTGTGATTTGATTATTGTGTCGGTAAAAGCATATTTAGCTTCAACCCTTTAACTTTTTTTCACGCATTTGCATTCTACTTACATTTTCTGGATAATGAGAAAAGCAAAATGCATCAAACAAAGCTGAACACTTTTCTTAGAAAATGAATACAGAATGCTATGCATTGCTGCTTCTACCATCCATGTCATGTCAAATGAAGGGATTATCACTGCTGTCGATCAGCAGCAGCAACAGTGGAGAAAAAAATGGGAGGAAAAACTGAATAAAACCACACAGAATATATTACAAAACTATAATAATGACATTAACGAGCCTTGTCTTTGAGCTTGCCACCACTACCCCTACAAAGTGACACATTATTCCGAATTAATTCGTTTTTAGTGTTGTGTGTGGGCCATGTATTGTACTGACTCTGCTCCTGTACATCATAAGAATGTATGATGCCTGCTTCTTCGTGTCCTCTTCTTCATGGAGAAAGGGTACAAGAGCTCACGGGAAAAACCATTTTTTTAGTTTCGATTCAGTTCGTTGCTCATGAATCATGAATAAAATGTCGGAGTGCATGAAACATTTTTGTCGTTATTATTATCATATTTATTCAGAAATATGAAATTAATTTGAAATGTGCTTTCGATGTGGGCGATCAATGAAGTTGTATGAAGGAGAAAGAAAAAAAACGTCAGAAACACGCACGGTTGTCCCACGGTTTGTTAGACTTCGCGTGTGTAAGACTATGGCATGGTAGAATATTTAATATGGCTATCGTTTGGATAAAATGAAATGAATGGGAGAATTTTTAGAGCAAGTCGCATGATCAATGTATAGTACAAAATATTTTTTGCAACATGTGAAATTTTGAGATTTTAGAAGAAGGATGTCTGGTGTGGTGGAGGGAGGGTTTGGAGTTTGGAGCATATTTATTGCAAGAACTATGAACGAAGATGAAAATAGCATTTCAGATATTTTTTGATAAAAAATTAATATCAATTTTAAGCAATATTTTTTCTATTGAATAGGCACAAGCACACGGATGACGTTCAATGGACAGTTACCCATATTGGGATATACGTTAAGCATAGATTCACAAACTGGACAGGAGTCGCATAGTTGTAATGAAATATAATCACACTGTCTAAATGATTAATTTTAAAATGGTTCTTCTAAACGAGCAATAACGTAAGCATTTAAATTTTGTCCTATTTTAAACTGAATTTCCCTTTTTCTATCTCTTTCGCTTCATGTCTGCTTTTGAAGTCTTCCAGATTTGTCGCTTTTCCTCCGGTCATACGCACTTGAAAATTTTCCAGAATAGCTATATATTATTTCTTGAAATCCTATTAAAAATTACAATACATCTAACAATGTTTATTCAGCCCTGCTCTTATTTCCTCTAAATCCTTTGAGCTGTTGACTTTGATTCATCCCAATTTTAAACATTGTTATTTTACATTGTTCCCCCAATGAAATGTTATTATTTCTCTCTCCTTCCGATCCAATTCACGGACTATAGTAATATGTATAATGGGCATTGACTTTTTGCCTTTATGTATTATTGGAAATCGGCTTTTCTCTCATCTGCTCAGCGGAATCAAAAGGAAAAAACCTTTGACTTATTTGCGTTTCACATATTTACATGGACACGAATTCAACTCAGCTAGCCCAATTCCATTCCACATCCACCCTCTCAGCATCAGCCTCAGCACAAAATAAAATGCAATTGTTTTTTTTGGAAGAAGGGAAATGAAATGAATGCAAATGCAAAACGGATCTACAGTTTTAGCTTGTTTGGGAATGAATGATACTGCAGCATTATTATCATAATAAGGAATAATCGGATAAAGGGTTGAAGACCGAGAAGTTTGAGTAGTGAGCAGAGTAGACCTTAAAGTTTTCTAGTTCTGTTCTAATACAATGAAAATTGGGAGAGGCGGCTGCTGCGGCTTCAACAACGTCAACATCACAGCCTGAGCAACCCTTTTCCTATTTATCCAAGCAGAATAACGTTTCCTTCATCATCCCTTGTTCTTGTTGCACATTTTTTTCCCGAATTACTGTAGCGGTATAATGTATATCGGAGCTAAGCAAAAATGGGAAACGGAAGGATTGGCTTGGTTTGGTTTGGTTGAGTTCGTGTTATTTTTTTCATATTGCGGTTGACTTGACTTTTCTGCAGCATTCACATGCACATGTACACTTTTAACTTACGAGGATAATGATGATGATGATACTCTATTCAAGTGTTTTTGTTATGCATGAAAGGCATTGTTCACTGTTTAGCTGACAGTGGTATTGTTAACTGAGAAAACTCCTTCGGAATAAGCCTTTTTGACTTTCCTTGTTCCATTTGACTTCTGTTGATCTCTGTCAGTCAAAGGAAAGAGCCGAGCTGATTGTGTTAGTAAAGTAAAGTGTAGAGTATGCTCTACTGCAAAAGTTTTTATGCAGAATACAGAATACCGAAAAGGGAAAATGGAATCATGCGAAAAGAAAGAGAAAAAATTCTTATTCTTGACTGGACACTTGACAGCATCACACAAAAATACCGAAAAGCATTCCGATTCCAAGCATGGAATGGAATGGAATGTCCAAATTATTTGTAAATTACTAATGGAAGTTATTGTTAAAATTCCAAGTTTTCTCTCAAGATACTTTTACCATCTGACAGTCGGAAATGGAAAGGAATTGCAACGGTGAAATGATGACTGTGCTGTGCGGTGCGCAGACTTTTGCAAAATGTGGCTATTACATTTGGCTTCTGCTACTTAATATTCTGTTTGTTGCATAACCGACGGGAATGAGAATAGCTCATCTCGTTAGCCCAGTAAATAAAAAATTATGTCATTGAAAGGGTGGTCACCACGAACTGTCAACTGTTTGACATCCCCGAACAAAACTCTAGCCAAACAAGAACAATCAGCCGCTTATTCATCCCAATCTAGGTATCCACTTGTCCTGAACAATTCAACTGCTGGTGCTGGTGACTCCACTCATGTCACAAAAAAATGAATACCTACCTACCTAATGCACATACTTTTTTTATAAATTTTCTGCATATTTCCCTATAATCCAATCCACCCTACAATAAAAATAAGTCTTCTCTTGAAAAGAAAAGTGAAGTGTGATTAATGCACCTTCAACGACACAAAATAACTCAACCTTTCCATCTCAATGATTCATCATCAACTTACACAGAATGGAGAGTGACTCTTTTCAGTCAAGTCAACATTTTTTTAATGCTCATTCCATCATCTCATCATCATCTTCATCTTCTCGTTCTCCGTCCTCTAGAACTACTAGAACCGAACCGATACCGCGGCCGCCAAGCAAAAAATGTATGTCTTCAAATTCAAACTCTCCATCTCGTCGTATCTTCATCTTTCATAGAAAACCATTATCTTCATTCTTTCATCTCAGCTCAGGAAGAAAAAAATATTTATGTATATCGGAGATAAATCCTTCATTCCAATCATAAGCTTCACACAGATCGCTGTCCACAAGCATATCTATCTCGTCGCTTCAGAGAGATAGATAAAAAAGTCAGAGCCAGAGCCACGCTCAAACTTGAAATTGTAATACCATTTACCATCCTCATCATCATTACTATTACATAAAATAAAATACAGATTTCATACTTTGTAAACGTCAAAGGCCCCAAAAAAGTCCGCCTTTATAATGCTCAACACTTGCTCACTTTTTTATATAGGTACATATATTTTTTATACCCCACAACAGTCGACATTCACATTCCCTTTCTTTTTTTCTCTCCTTTGAATCAAATACAAATTCAACTTTAGAATTCATCCGAGCATTAAAAACCAATCCAATAAGGAGAAACTTGTAAAGTGAGCTACATATATTGCATAAGAAGGAGATAAATAGATACTCTTACTATCTTCTACTTCTCCTGCTTCTTCTTCGCTTCCTTCCTTTTGATTATAATCGTTATGCTGTCAGAATCGCATTAAGACAAGCTTTTTCTCTTTTTTTATCGATAATGCTTTCGAGAGAGAATTTTTTTAGAGCCTTGTATCTATTCAAATGCTCATCCATGTCCGTCGGCATATCATCCTTTGTGGCTTAAAAAGTTTTTTTTACTCCTATGAAGATGTTCTCATTCCCGATCTCGATGCTCGTGAAAGGAAAGAAAGTTGCTGGCTGTATGTAAGCGTACGTGAGTCCAAGAAAGAAGCTTCTAAGCTCAGGCAGAGCAGAGGAGAGTCAAAGAGAATAATATGATCCAATAATAATAATAATCAAGCACTTACTGACTTACCCGTAAAAATCAGTCATCCGTTTGACTACACGAGTGAATCAATTTAAAATAATAAAAGGAGGCTTTACAGCTCCTTTTGAGTGAGTGAGTGCCTACTTGAATTATATAAACTTTTATTTTGAGTTGAGGATTGTTTATGCTCTATGAAGAATGCGGTTTTTTGATAAAAAATATTTTTATGCAATTCAATTTCAAAGCGCTTTAAAACGTGCGTGCTTATGTATGTACGTCTGGTCTGGTCTTGTCGGGGAGCTTTCTATTTTGAGGGATGAAACGAGTGGAGTGAGATACTTTTCAATTGAATTGAAGTGGACTGGACAGAAGAACAGAGCTTGTGTTTTCCTTTGAAATGTTAGAAGGTATTCAAATTTTATAATGTAAGAAGGAGGAAGAGGATGCTGTTTTTAAAACCGTTGTCTTCGTCGTCCGTCGCCGTATTTTTCTTTGAGTGATTATGATTACGAAGTAATGTAAGTAGAGGTATTTATAATTTATAAATGTAGCTTCTTAATGGAACATAATTTCTCTTGAATTGAAATCGAACTTAATATTCCTCCTTTGATGGTGTTCTTTCAGGAAGATTGAAAGGGATCCCCTCCCCCTCTTTATGCTCTTCTGTTTAAAGTCTCAGACCGAATTCGAATTCGAGATAGAAATGAAAGTTTGAGAATGTCATATTCAATTGCGCCGTCATCCAAAGCACTTTTGTAAGTTGTGTAGAATGTAGTAGTAAGCAGGTTGTGGTGAGGTGAGGAGAGCGGAATATTAAAGACAAAGGGGATTATTTTAGAGTTACCTATTTCTCGGTAAGCCATTTTGTATGATTCGATATTCCATAATGACGCCGAATCGTACAGATGCACTAAAGATTGAATTGCTGTTCGTCAGGAGATCAGGGGATGGAGTGAAAATGAATTTAGAAGTAATTATAAAATAACATCGTAAAATTACAATTTAAACTATTATTAAATTAAAATGATGGCAAACCAAGTAGAGAAACAATTTAATTATTCATGAGTTTGCATTTCACTCATTTATTATTTGGATTTGGTTGACAGGAATCACATTACAAAGATCTATTTAACCACCAAAATACGTCGTGCCAATGGAGAGGTATAAGCGACGTTCATAACTGAAAAAGCATGTTTCGCAAGTTTTCAGACCTTTCGAAATCTTTACATTTCCTTTAAAGAATTTCAGTGAAAGCATAATACACAAAAATATAGCTGTTGGTTCCTTTGAAATACATACTAAATGCAGACATCACAGTTTTCCAGAACGCGTCACGTGCAACGATTTGAGCAAATTAGGTACACGAACAATTCTTGTACATATGCACCAAGAGAGCACTCTGAAAAATTCATCACTTTCTTCATTTCCTCACACAACAGTCCATCACAAAGGGCATTCCAGAGACTATACAGATGTCAAAGATCATAAAAAGCTGTCTTTCAGTGAATTAAAAATTTCCCTTTTACATTTTGCGAAATGAAGAATATAGGTAGTAGTAGGTACGCACTTCAGCAATTTCAGATGTCTTTCAAGTCAAGTCAAGAAACAATCTCTTGCTTCAGATTGAGTAGGAATAGGATAATACGAATGCATTTTTGATTCACTTCAGAAAAAAAACTCCATTTGACCTTAACTCTTCCCCGTCAGATTCATTGTCGAAAGTACTTTTACCTCCTCAATCTTAAAGGACTAGGAGAGGAGGCTTCCGAAAAGGAAGATGATAACACCGATTAAGATCATATTCTTCAGCATCATATCGCCATCACCTGGTTAAATTTTCCGTCAATATCTTCAATTTACCTTGTGCACATCTTGAATCTTGATGCATCCTAAATCAATTTCTTTTTTGCTTACGCTTTCATTTACTACAAGAACGGCAAAAAGTCTTTGTGTGCTCATGTGAAGGAGTGACATGTAAATAGGAACACAAGATGTGGAAAATATGCCACTATTTTTATTAGATCGTTTTTCCAAAACATTTTCCAATTTTGAGTGTGGCTAGATATATTATGATAATACAACTTTAGATTTTTTTACTTCAATACCTCCAGTCCCATCATCATACGCACAAACACTTACTTACTTACCAATGTTTTCAGGATGTCAATCAAAATCCTATTGATTTCCTTTGAGGTTGGCCTATTGTTCCGAGGAAAAAGTCATTGAGACTTGAATTGAAACCCTGTGGCAAAAAGCGCGTTGTAAAGATGAGTACTTACCACACGTCACTCAAAATCATACCGATTTTTGTGAACGCATCACATCTCATCTCATCTTCTTCCGATAAACAATATTTCTCATGAACAATAGGAAGCAACCAAAAAAGATGATAAAAACGTATCATATCATCCGTAGGTATTTAACTTTATTGGTATGTATCTCTTCTTCTCCTCTCCTCCTCACCGACTTTAACTTTTGGATCATCATCAGTATCCCTGAGAAAAAAAACTCCAGCTGGGACCATGATACAGGTGTGGCTTCTGTCGATCCAAATGAACGAACCCCTCTCGCAAGGATTGATTTTCGGGGGTTGCTTTTCCTTTCCGAAGTGCATGGCATCTCATCTTTAGTCTGGTCTGATCCTGATCCTCGTTGACGCGAACTCGAATGCAGCAAGCGGTCCTTTATGAAATGAAGTGGGTGCTCAGTGCTCTAGCTCTTCTGGATATGGCTCTGCCAAAAAAGAGTCATTTTTTGTTTTCAAAGTTCAATGGATCATGAAGACGAACCTTTTTTTGTTTATGGAAAACACACATACATTCGTATACGTATTTCCACCATTGCCATTGCATAAAATATTTGTGGGCAGAAAATTTCATGGATGATTTACCACTTTCCTCTGAAAAAATAAAAATAAATTTATCGGAACAACATCCTAAACAATATTTTCAATTCAGGGGAACCACATATCAAAAATTAGCTTAAGCAAGCAAAAGCATTCTACACTCCCCTCCAAAAATAAAAAAATGTCTGCCTGGCCGCCTGGTCTGAGAGCAAAAAAAAAATGATTTGCTAATTGGTTGTCACACAGCCTATTTTTTTGTTGAAATTGGCAAATGGGGGTTTGTGTACTGTACACTGTACACGCATAATAATAACAGTGTTAAGGCGGTGTAAAGTAAGCGTAAGTCAGTGCGGTCTTCTTCTTATTTCTTGCTCTCTTAATTAAATATATACTCCACAGGGAAGCAAGCCAAACAGGCAAAATTTACGGCGCTTTGTCATTCTGTCGTATTTTTTTGCAAGAGAATATTTTTTATTAAGAGCAAGAGCGTATGCTCATCCTCACCTGAACCTACATTAAAGTACATACTTTAGGGTTCAAGTTTTTTTTAAATATTTTAAACAGGGAGGAATATAAGCAGAAAAGCAGAGCCAGAGAAAGGAAAAGATGCCATTTTTATTTATTGCCCTTTTTAAATTGCTTGATCCTTCAGCGTGGTCATAACTAAATATTGTAACGTAAAGATTTTCCGAGGAAAAATATTTCGAGCTCGTTAAATACAAATCTACATATTTTATAGCCTCCAATGATGTCATATTAAAGGTAGAGCTGAAAAAGAGAACAAAATTATATATGCTTAAGTTACATAGGTACTAGTTTAAGCTTGAGAGGAGAGTGCAAGAAAATTTGTGAAAAAAAACCTATACCACCTATGCATATGAGGGTGTGTCAGCAAACATATCTAATAAAATTGTTCTTCGGTAGACAAGGAACAACTTACTTTATTGCTTGTACAATAGCTATTTTTATGGCCAGAGCCTAATAATAAAACATGATGATGAGTCTAGATAAACACATAAAAAATATATTTTTTTCATGGGACAGCAGCATGAATACCTATGGCCACTTTCTTCGACTCGGACAACATGGACGTTAGTGTTAGGTACTAAGTCAGCAGTGGAGGGACAGGAGATATGAACATTTATAAATCAAAATGTTATTTACGCCTCGCAAAATGTTATGCCTCGCGCTATGTTTGTTTTTCATGGAAAATTTAAAAAAAAGTTAAAAATGGCTTCTTCCAAAAAAATACTGAACACTTTTACAAGTTTTATTGCATTGTTGCATAACGTGATAAGGAATTAACCGATTGACTCCAAACTGGACTATGACTGACTACTTTAAAGTCCTAACCCAACTTTATTAAATATAGTACTCTAGTAGACACCGCATCCCGTATGATTTCGATTTTTTTTGCAACGACGAATCGTTTAATTGCATTTTCAAGGCAAGCCAAAGCCAAGCAGCCACCATCATTTCCCTTTGATGCAGCTGCTCCATCATTACGCGTATTTTATCATGTTCGCTCCCCCACATCCATGCATACATATATCTCTGCTGGTTTGTAATACACTACAGGTAAGTTGGTAAATAAAGTAGTTTATTACACTCGACAAGTTTCATCCGTTTTGTTTTTCTTACACTCCTACACGTTTTTTCGTTGGCTGCGACGACTAGTGCAGTGGCACTAGACACAATTTTGTGNAAGTTTCATCCGTTTTGTTTTTCTTACACTCCTACACGTTTTTTCGTTGGCTGCGACGACTAGTGCAGTGGCACTAGACACAATTTTGTGATCAACCCCTTCTTCGTCGGAATACATCATGATTCATCCCTCTTCTTGATAGCTCTAGCTCTTGATCCGTAGGAGACATCTGGCGTGCTTTTCATGCATGGTTAATGGTTACTTTATGTGAACTACATACTTAGTATTTCGCCATTTGTTTTTTCACAACCATTTTCATTATCATGATGAAAATGACCTTCAGCTCAGCAAAAATCAGTAAGAACTGATCTCTTTCCAATTCCAGGTTTAAGTTTAAGGTTTCAAATACAAAAAAATATAAATGCTCAAAGCCTAGTTCTGTTCTGTTGTGTTGCGTCATTTATTTAAGCTTTTGGTCCAAGTCCTAGCCCCTAAAACATTTGCACGGGCTTATAAAGTAAAGTACAGAGAGCGTATTTTTTTCCTATCCAAGAAGACCAAGACAGATACAGATGCAAGATTAATGATACAAACGTATCACTCATACCCATCTTCCTTTTGTCCACCGATGATTCTCTCGACTGTCCCCTATTATTCTGCAGTGAATGCAAGTGCCACAACGCTTATCAACTAAAATCATTTCTCTATTTGAATTGAAGCCTAGAAAAAAATACATCCAAACTTCTCTACCTCTATTTTCATAATGTTCCTTCTCTTTATGTACTTCTGCCCAACTTCCCAATTCAGTTCAATTCCTCCTTCTTCCGTCACAGGAAAAAAGTAAGATGAAAACATATAACTACAAATAAGTAAGTACATGCCTACCTACTATGTACTTTATACAAAAAAACCTCTTTCTTTTCTTTAGCTTCAAGGCAAAGAGATCAAACTGATAGTGGGTCTTCAGGAACCTTATGATTCTGATTCTGATCTTGATCCATACTCCATACGTACCTAGGTATTCACAATGTAAATTTGGTTTCAAGGCTGGATATCGAAACACATGTGGACAAAAAGATTGGAATTGCTACTTCCCTCCTGTTCCTCCGTCCGTCCACTTCAGAGAATAGAAAATCAACATACCTTTCCTCCTTCTTTTAAAAAAATTGGAAGTGTTATCTCTACCTTCATTTCATAGCAATCTCCGTGCCATGTCGTTTGACAATAATAACAAATTACTATTTTCGTTTCTGTGGCTTGGCTCACTGCAAGAAGTAAGAGATGAATGGATTTGAATTTGAGTTGAGTTGTGTTCCGAAAAAGAAAAGAAAGGAAACGGGAGGACAGGACACAGTCTGCTAAGCATTGCCAAGGCAGGCATGTCACAAAAATAAAAAATATAGAATTGGAACAATAAAGCACAACTCCTAATCTAAATATCATTCAAGAACGATCTGAAAATCAGCGATTTTCTTCGGCTCTGGTTCTGGCTGCATGCAACAATACAATAGAGTGCTCATGTAAATAATAATAGATCTTTCGTGAAACATAAGTAACGTAATGCTACAAAGGTAAAAAGCTACCGATGAACTTAAAAGAAATCTTTCATGTCGCATAATATTTTTTATTCTCTTCCCATTCCACACCTTGGGAAATTGTTAACAGTCGTGTACTCTTCATTATTATCATTGCTTCCAATATGTACTGATTCTGATTACTATCTCGGACTCTCCAGAGCAGACGTAGCGGTATTCAGTATTCGTGTTCGTTCTGATTGAAAGGTAAAAAAATTAATATAGTTCACCTCTGCATACCTACCTAGCCATAGTCAACATCTCTCTACTGAAAAAAAAATAAAATTATATTGTAGGTAAGGACGAACTTTTTTTCTTCTTTTGCGCAAATGTTTGGACTTGATGAGTGAATACCGTGTTCGGCTTCCCTTTGTACATCGATAATTTAATACTCTTCGGTTGAATATGTGAAGCCGCTGCTGCTGCTGCTGTCACAGGGCGAAACGAGAAATGTTTATGCTGAAGCTGAGGAGGCTGAGGGGAAAGGCAATTTGATGTGATGAAAGAGGCAGCATAGCATACCTTAAACGTTTAAGGAAATAAACGTGCTGCGCTAGACAAATTCATACCACTTTTCAAGCAATTAATTCCCTCCTAAAATTGTATGTAATGCACATTAATTCACCTGAAAATTGTAAACGACATTCTCGAAAGCGTCAGAAAAAATTTCCTTTTATTACGCAGAATATTTTATTGATATTGTCATCCTCCTTTCCTGTCTTAATCATGCCTACTTTGTATTCACAGCGCAGCGCAGCTCATAATGTAGAGGTCTTCATCTCTCGATCTCATCATTTTAAAGGCAATTTGGAAGGTATGAAACTGGACATTTCCTAGATGGACAATTGATGACATAAATTTTAGGTGTCAGTGTCACTGTCCCTGTCATTTGAAAATAAAATCTTTGTACCTTTCAAAAAACGTTTCAATAGAGCACCACCACCATCCCTATAATCATCATCCCATATTGTATCGTACTGACCTGAATTCAGATCGTGCATCGCCATCGCCCAATTTCCCTATTCACTACTTATTCACAGGTTTTTGATGCATACATTACTCCTTCTCATTCCTCGAAGTTTTTATGACTGTGGCCACGCCGAGGTAACAAGCTTGTTAGGCAATAATCATCCAATAAAATTCCAAAATGAGAAGAAAAAAAGACAAGAGGAAATGATGATGATTGCAATTGCATTGCCGTGCCTTTTCTCAATCTTCAACTTCAACCTGCTCGTTATACTCTCTCCACTCCGCCATTTCTCTCACTTTTAAAGTTGATGAACGACTCGCCTAGGTACAGCTTTGGCTATTTCTGCTTTTCTACGCAAAATAAATACCTGCCTGCCTAGTGCCTGCATCGTCATAAACACTGCATTTCACATTTCACATCCTACAAATTACACATATTTTGTTCTTGCTTTTGTCGTGTCGTGACTTTGAACAGTTTTGTTTCAGAGAAAAAGTTTTCATCTTGTCAAGATTCTAAAGCGCTTTTTATTGGGTCATCCCACTACAATCATAATGACACCGTGAGCTGAATATAAGGAGATTATTCGGTCCACGTACATACATATATTTGTACTTGTACACCATTTTTACATATTCATGTAAATTATAAGGCACGCTGCTGAGGACATAAGTAAGTAACATTACCCAAAAAATTAAGCAAGTTTTTTTTCTACATTTTATTTGTTTTCCTCTTTCGTGAACAAGAACAAGGTAAAATACTCGTGTCTTTACACCATCCCAAAAACATTTTTGCAGC
>JAHZNI010001180.1:0-10131 GCA_027744415.1 Seira ritae
ATTACATTTTTTCTACCTAAAATATAATAAGAAAAATGCATGTACAACTACAACATTTCATCAGCGATATTTTCCTACGTCCATCACATCACGATAAGCCATCTGACAGGTATTTCATTATGGCGTGGAGTTTTTATGTAAAAAAAATATTTCATATGAAAGTTTCTTTTCGGGGCGATTTTGGAAGAAAAAAGTACTCTTGTTTCACCCAAAAAACACATTTCAACCTAATTTATTGTCAGTGAGATCATCCGATGCGATCATTCTACTACCTGACAAGTTTCAGTCACTCTCGATATTAATTATATTTTTTTTCTACAATACCTAATTTGCATACGAAAATGAATTGCGAAGAAAAAATACTGATGAATAATGGTGGATCTTTAGGTAGTGATCTCAGGAATAATCTAGTTCATCAAAAGATTCCGAAAAAGAAAGATCTTTTTGCACATGTCACCTGTCAATCGCGGCAGGGTGTGGTGGAGGTGATATATGGGTGGAAAACGAGATAATCATAGTGTTTATATGATTCTCCTTTAATTTTTGGGGAAAAAAGTTTTTCGTATTTTGAGGCAAAAGTTTTTAGTAATTGTTATTTACCTTAAAAATTTATTATATTATACTCTCGGGTGATCGTATTCGGGGCGAAGTTGACAAATGAAATGTTGTTTCATGCAAATTTTTAAAGGAAATTGGTATAGTGGCCGGTGAAATATATTTAAAGGTATAGATCAATGAACCAATATCGTTGTAGTAGCGGCATGCCTGGAGGAGCTCCTCTTCGCAATTTATTATGCACATTTGTGCTTTGCTATTATCTGAAAAAATTCATAAAAATTGACTGGTGGCAGTTTCAGTACGACAATAATCTGTGATATATGAAAATTGGTAGCTTTCATTCTTGGAACAAAAATTGATGGACGTTTTTCTTATTTTCTCACCCTAAAACAAAACATGTAAAACTCAATCATCTATACAGATGCTCATTAAATTGTCTCGATTAAAATGGGTGGAGGGAATTATTTTAAATTGTCACAATTTTTAATGAGAAATCACTCTGCCCCTGAAGTAAAGTAATGCATTATACCGCTTCCGATCAAAAGTAGAAAAAAATGTCTAGAAAATCCAAGCGATGATGTACCTACTTTTAAAAAACTCACTAAAGTTGATCCTCTCGTAAGAGAATTTTTTGATTTTTTATTAAGAAGCATTTTTTGAAAAAAATAGGCGTGTATGCTCCATGCTCCCATACATCATCATCATCCCGCTGATATTTTTTTCCTTCGATCATAAAATACGATTCGACATGATCGTGTGGTGTGTATAGTCGTTCGAAGAATAAAAAAGAAGTTTCAGGTAGTAGTTGTAGTAGAATCGATCATGATCTCAAGAAACTTTTTAGTATTTTCTTTAATCGTAGTAGTACACGAAGTGATTTTTCGTTTCAAAATGGATCATGCGAATAGATCCCCCTCTCTCTCCTATTCTCCATCATCATCGATCCTCACTTATTTTTTTATGCAAATGAGCTTATGCAATTCTCCACACAGATATATATAAAATGGCTGTAAAGAAAGGAAAAAACCGGTATGTCCAAATCGAAGAAGAAAAAAAATTACACAATTTTTATTGTCCCTTTCTGCCAATGATTTTGGGTTTGGGAAATTCAACCATCTACGATTTGACGATGCATAAAAACTTATTATTATTTGAGCAGCAGCTCCCTAGAAAAGCAGCCAGTGTGTATTCAACCAGACCATTTACGATACTGTTTCGGGTTTATTATTATTTCATTTTTTGCCATTTTGAATTGTGTGAGTGCGGTGCAGTGAGTAAAAAAAGTTGCACTACTGCAGCTACACAGCAGAGAGAGCGAAGCAAATGTCTCAGAAAAAATATCTCTCTAGCTGCTTGAATATATATATTTTTTTACTCCGCCTTTCCCTCATCTCACGAAGCCGAGTCGGAGTCACCCTAAGGCCAATAAGGAATGTTGGCCACCTCCTCTTCGCTCTCCGGTCGTGTTCGCTCGTTTTCAGAGACAGAGCTGCTGTGCTGCACACAATATACTGCTTCTGCCGATCATCATCATCGTACATTTCTACTGTCACGGAATATAGTTGGGAAAAGTTCTGTTTTTGTGGTTTATTATTAGAAAAAAAGAATAGTTGACGATGATCATCATCAAGTTCTTTAGAGGAAGCATATTGGAATATAATAATACTCGTGTGGGGAATTGGGATGGATGGATGGATGAAAAAAAATTCTTTATGTATGTACATACATTAAAACTCGTTATTTGAACGAGAACGTACAAGCGGTCTTTTTTTCAGGAAACAGTTTGCTCCTGGCTCTTTTGCTCCTTGCTAGACAAGCTGTCGGGCCGGTCCGAGGAGAAGCATTTCATGGCTTTTTAATGGGGAGTATATAAACTGGATTCCAGGAGTAATCAGTCACGGTTTTTAAAGGAAAATCTTTTTGGGAGAAATATGTACATATACACAAGAAGACCCATCATGATGAATCAGGATCGATTTAGTGAAAATTTACTCATTTGTATGCAGCTTTATTTCTGCGATGGGAGAGAAAATTTTCTCAAACTTAATTTCCTCCTGGATTCATTCATAAAAAGAAATATATAGAGAGAAATTCATGATGATGAATTCTGTCGCCCGAAGCTCATAATATACGGAATGTATGTGTGTGTGTGTACAACATCCAGCAGTCCATTAATGGGTTCTCTCCTCTGGATTTTCTCTCGTCTTCCTCTTCTGCGGTTTTTTTATCAAGAGAGAGAGAGAGTGAATGACAAAATGTTATGTCATTATTGCTGCTGCAGTAGTAGAAGGGTTATATTGATCTTCATTGAGATACCAACTAACCACCACACAGGACTATTAAGGCTATATTAGACTGATGGGCAGTTTGCCAACAAGAATTAAATGTGTCTACCTAATCTCCATTTGAATTCCTCAGAGATTATGCTCTACTGACTATTGCGTTACATGCATCGCATTTACCCACATAATATTACAAAACCTACTCTATTTACTTTTTTAAACTGTCTTTGCCTTCAAGCAACGCTTTTTTTATTTGTCCGTTATGCTAATGTGAAAAAATCTTTCGTTTTCGTGAATGATTTTTCTATTTTGTATGAGGGTATACATTTTTTAGGAAACAACTTTGAATGGAAAAAAATAATGCTAAATAAAATGCATCGTTCTATGAATGAAATCGATTTTTTCCTTCTCAACCCAGCATCCTGTTCCAGAGAGAGAGAGGATGAAAAACTTTGATTCGCTCAAGGCTAATAAAAACTATTTCTGTTTGTCTACGGAATATGTACCCATATAGATTTATATACAATTCAAATGAATGCATTTCTGATCTTGAATGAAATAAAGTAAAATCTGTCCCTTTTCCCGTGAATTCCTCAGCTACATTCCACCGTCATCGCAAAACCCATGTCCAATCCAGTAGTATGCAAATTATTACTCAGGTAATTTAATCGTTAATTAAGCTTGTTAGCAGCACGATATATAGAGCGCACTATCCACCACATCTCTTCTTTTTATTTCTTCCCCGCAATTATCTCATCAAACCATGTCAGACGCTATACAACAACTCGACGAAGGTCCAAAAACATCCAATCTCGCTTTTTGTATACCACACGCTGCGATACACATAAGAATATTTTTAAACAGAAAAAATTGGATTATAAAAAGCATTAAAGATTGAAACTGTAAACACAATAATTTGTAACACGCATTCTTGTTGATTCGCTATACAGGTTTGAGAATTATAAAAAGGAATGTACGTACAGCAACCACCACCACCACCATAATTTCTTCGTTTTTGTGTGTGATACTTCTTCAAAGCTCGATCACGTTAATCATAATCATAGGTAGAGAGAGAGAGGAGGCGGATAACGTATTGATTCCGAGAGAGTGTAAAGAAGCTCTTCTCTTCTTGATCATCATGATCATCCGAAGGAATTTTTTTACGATCATTATTACGTGATAAGGTTTTAATATGAAAATTTTATAAAAAATATAGAAGGGTTAGTTATCCAGGGTAGGGAGAGGGTGTTACCACAATCTGTTCATGTAAAAAAAATTCAAGTTTTATACCAAAAAATTCCAATGAACGCGTCTCTGTAATTATCAAGGGAAAATATTATGATGATGATGATGCTCAGCAGAAGATAGTCGGATGGTCGGTCGGTCGGTGGAAAGGTTTTAATATGAAAATTTTATAAAAAATATAGAAGGGTTAGTTATCCAGGGTAGGGAGAGGGTGTTACCACAATCTGTTCATGTAAAAAAATTCAAGTTTTATACCAAAAAATTCCAATGAACGCGTCTCTGTAATTATCAGGGGAAAATATTATGATGATGCTCAGCAGAAGATGGTCGGATGGTCGGTCGGTCGGTGGCCAGCAAGCCAGAGAGCCAGACTCTCTCCTTCTTCTTGATCATCTTACTCCTTTCATTTTGGCCAGCCTTTTTCAACTTTTCAACCTGTATCTTTGTTGGGTGGATGCATGAGAAATATCTATACGATATGATCTTTTGAAGATGTAGACATACCGGGAAATCAAGAGTAATGATTAAATTAATGTGCACACTGCACACACTGCTCTCAAATAACTATGCTCTCGCAGTAGTAATTGATTCGCGGGTAATGTACAATTTTCGGTGTGTCAATGAAATCTTTTAGTTTTTGCATGAAGCAAAAACTCTTTTTATTTCGCTTGTTTTCCTAAACTGTTTCTGTTTTTTCTCGTGCAAAACGCTGTTTTTTTCTCATACCCTTTCATGTTCTTCCGAAACCTGATCATTAACGATTTTCTCCTTTATACTCCCACTTTCTTCAACAGAGCCCCATGCAATTTGACTAAAGATAAGAAAGAGAGAAAATATGATTTCCCCCTTTGAGAGGAGGATCAATAAAGTCGTGATTCACAATTTTCTCCCCTCAACTTTTTGTTCTTGAGTTCCAGACACCTCGTACAACAAAACACACTCATCTTCTTCAAAAGCCCATATACGATAAAAAGAAGAGAGTCCCAAGCACAACCAACCACTCCTTTATTCCTTCCTTCCTCCTACATCCGATCCAAGCATATACACACCCACGACGAAGAAGTCGAGAGCGTAGTTGCATTCTCTCTCGGAATCGTTCGGCTCCACTACAGAAAAAAGGGTTTTCTGGATAGCGAAAAATGTAAAAAAGTTCTCAATTTTTTTGCTACGTGCCCAAGGAATCAAAAAGAGTCCGGTGGTGGTGGTGGAAGAAGCATACCATAATTTCTCTTGGAAAAAATATCCAGAGAAAAAAATTATCCAGAGCGCCATAATATTTTCCCGTATGACATGATCACCTACTCCTCCTACTTTACTTTATCCCAAAACGTGATGAAGAAAAAGCAGAAGAAGATGCTGGTTCTCTCTCTCTATGTGTCTGGTAAAGTAGTGGTCGTGGTGCCAAGCACGCGTTTATCGTGTGTGCGTATTAGTAATGAGTGCACACACACCTTTCGCATTCATTATAGCTTATTCTCCAGTCTTATTTACCTTCGTGATTACGTTTGAAAAAGTAGTTGCATTTCAAATGAGCGAGGCATAGTCATCATCAGCATCATCGCAGGTAATAATCACGCATTGCGTTGGAGATTGGAGCTAGGTACATTACACAGAGAGAGGCTTCTTGATGATGTTGACCTGTTGGGACGGTGGAGCATGACCTCTCGTATGAAAATTATACGACGAGATTTTCAGAGTCAGTGGCTTATGAGATGATTTTTTATCTACGCGGCTGATGATTAGAAGCTGAGGAATATAATCAAACGAGCGTGCACGGGAAAAGCAGCGGGACTCTTCTAGAGAGCTTTTGGTCGATCATACATAATTTGATGAAGATTGGTTTTTTTTTCTCGTCTTCCTCGTCCTCGTCGGTGCGGTATGGAATCGACAGACTCGGGACAAGATTATTATTAGAAGTATATGGAGTCGTGAGTTGATGGGGTCATGTCGTGGGTCACCCACACAGGCTAGTATGGCGCTACATGGATTAAAAAATCAATTGAAGTCGAAAGTTCTTTAAAAAAGTAATCCAAAAACTTTTTCCGAAATGAAAGCAATTGAACCCGTCCCAAACTCTGAGAAAAGTTGAGCTCCTCTACATTCATTTGGCAAAAAAGTTGCTTCTCGCAAAAACTTTTATATATATTTTTAAGAAACAGAAGCCTGTAAAAGAGTGTATCCATATCCATCTCATACTGCCCACAAGCGAAAAAAATATAAGAAGTAGTAAAAACTTAAAATGTTGAGCAGAGAGTCATCGCGGAACAGGCATCATCGTAATAATAATCATGATGACTACACGACGACTACGACGACGATGATGATCATCATCATGGCACGATATGAAGATCATCATCTCACGAGAAAGATCATTACGACGTTCTTTTTTCAGGAACGATCCTTTCATGTTGCCCAAGGGCCATCTTTACTACTTACTACCATTCTCCTTCTTTTACTACTACCACTACTGCAGAGCATATTATTCTTAGCGTAGAGAGCTTATTAATCCAATAAAAAAGTGTATATATTCTCCCTCATGTCATGCCACAAAAATGTTATCCAATTATGGGTTATCTAATAAATTAACGGAGAGGCTCAATGAAGCTGACTTGAGAGAAAAAATGTATGATTTTTTTGAGTGACGTTGGACGTGGCGTTCGTTTCGTTCGCAGTGAGAATTGTAGAGCAGGTTTTTTTCCTCAAAAATATGCTGACAAAAATCAAACTTGTGGGGGAAATGGGGCTTTTGCTGAGTAAATACAATTTTTCTCGAAACATAAAGCTTGCGCAGATGGTTTGAATTGGGGCGATTCTAGAAATTCTCTGAGCCTTGCTCTTTTTTTCAATAGGATCAAGTGTCGATGATTGTTGGTGGTGGTGAAAAGAAACGATACACTACACGTGTGTTTTGTTGTGCAAAGTCAGAAAAGATCGTCAGCACTTTTTTGTTCCCCGATGATGATAAGCATCATCGATGATGATCAGTCGAGTTTGAGATCAGTCAATGCTCATCATCATGGAGGAATTTACAAATTGCATTAATGATGAAATATATGTATCCCAAGCTTAATTAAGTGTAGTTTTGGCATCACCAAAAATAGAAGATATTAATGATGATGAGCATTTATTATGATGGTCATTCACTTCTCTCAAGTTACATTCATAGCATCGCAGTACACACACAACACATGATTAGCCATTGTTGTTCACAGATATATTTTTCCAGATTAATAAATCTCTTTTCTCGTAGATAATAGTAATTATAATGTGTTTTCTGTGATTCAGATTCACTACATTTCAATACGAGTGACAGGGAAGTTTTTGTTGTTGTTGGGAAGAAGATCTTCAGCTCTGATTACATTTTATCTATAGATGTTCATTACCGGCCGAATATTATGTGCTTCGTTTTTTTATTATTATTCATCGTGGTGGTTGGTATGTCTTGTTCCTATTAATTAGTGGAACAGGTAGGATTGAAATTGTAGATGGATTTCTAGAGAGCCACGACGATTGTTGTCATTGCTTTGTTTTTGCTCAATGCTCACAGAATGAACAGAGAGCGAGAGAGAGAGAGCGCGTTATTGTTTCCACAAAGAGAAATCTACTGATTGTTCGGCGGAAATCATAATAATGACTCATTTGATATACTATTGTGTGTAAGAACCACACAGGTTCGCATACGATGGCTTATGTAATAACATCATGTACTTTTTCTCATTATGGTACTGATGATAAGAAATTTTGACTGGCTGCGGCTGAGGTAGAACACTTGAGGAAACATTTTAATATGCAAAGCACTGTTAAAAAATATGCTTTCTTTTAGTATATCAAAGTAGTGGTGGAAATTGATGCAATGCAGTAATCTATAGACATATGTCCATGCATCATACAGTCAAAATATGTAGAAATAGAGGAAAGAAACATTGCCAAAACGCTCCAGCTAGAAACGATAGCCTTTAAATTCGGTTTTAGAAGCATGGATCCTTCTTCGGAAAACGGAAACCAGAAGAGTTGTCAAATGTAGTTGGTACGCCTAAAAATACATGAGTGAAGCGTACAAGATTGTACGCTATCGTTGTGNCTCCAGCTAGAAACGATAGCCTTTAAATTCGGTTTTAGAAGCATTAATAAATCATGGATTCTTCTTCGGAAAACGGAAACCAGAAGAGTTGTCAAATGTAGTTGGTACGCCTAAAAATACATGAGTGAAGCGTACAAGCTTGTACGCTATCGTTGCGGCATTATCATTTAGACATTGAATCATTGAATGGAATATGTACTTGCACTTGCAAAGGATTGTAGGTTTGAACGTGAAGTGGATCGGTATGAAACGCGGCCACAAACGGTAGAGTAGTATCGTTTTGTTCATACTTACTTTGTTTCGAGAGATTTTTTAGCCTGCTTTCTTTTAATTTTTATTAACCACCATTTAGTTATGTATGTAATTTAATTAATTAAGTTAAATTGTTGGTTAAAAGCTTGTGACGACTTTGGTATATCTCAGCGACCTCAAAATCGCCGTTTAAGGTGGTTTTGCAACATGAAAAGTTCATATTGCAAACTACTTGCAACTAGACGTCTCAGAAGATACGAAATATGTACATGCATAAAAGTTTCTGCAAAAGAATAGAAATGTAAAGCTGAAATCAAAACTGGAAGAGAGAAGTTGTGAAAGGTTTTGAGGAATCTAAAAAGGTCGAATTAGATGACCTACCTTTCTAGCTTTATGCTAACATTTTTCCACATAATTAAAAAAAAATTACAATAATAGCTTTCAATTAACGCCAGCAATTATATTTGAAAATGCCTGCTCGATCTCCAGAATTAAAGTCTGATTCCTCTTTCTGAATGAGTGATGTGCTCAATATAAATGAACATTTTTCATCTCCTCCGGCACAATTCTTTTAATTAAATCAAACATCTTCTAATCAAAATGAAAACCTCTAAATATTTGCAACCTTAATTTAAATAGTCCTTACACAACAAAGAAACGCTGCGTTAACTCTTGTGTACATGGTACAGATTCGACTAAGTATAGGTATGTGATATGCTTTCACCTCTAATGAAAGCTAGATTACATAATCCTTTTATGTTTTATGTGCGTTTTCGTTTATTTCTTGTTTCAGTAGCATTTTTATAATGACGATTTGTTGAATTGAATGAAGCAGAAATTGTATGAAGCCGTAAGAATAATTAAAAGCAATATGATGAATAAACATTGATCGAAATATTTTTATGGTATTGAAATTATAACTTTCTGACACATCAACGCGAGTTTCTGACACACTTATCCCCAAAATTAAGTCATATGTACGTGGATTTCTTTGTTCACCTCCATCTGAATTTCAAAAACACACTTATCCCCAAAATTAAGTCATATGTACGTGGATTCCTTTGTTCACCTCCATCTGAATTTCAAAAGCATGTCCTCCAAATATTTCCAGCCAAACTCTCAACAAAGAGAAAAATTACTAGTGAACTCGTGTGTGCGGCGCAAGTAAATTGTGTGTGGTGGTTCCACTTCATCAATTTGACCATGTTGATGATGATGAGACCGCCTGTGAACTTTCGTATGCATAACCTTTTGCTCTGTTTTGATTCATTTATATTTTTCCCAAAAGTTAATGTACATGAACAAAAAAGAATGATTTTCTCGTGTGCAGCTGGTTAAGAGGGAAAAAAGTGCGTGTAAGTTCTTGAACCGAGATGTTATTTTTTTATTGGAGGCCTCCTGTAGAGGAGTACAGAACGGGCGTCTTGTTTTTTTTGGAATTCCTGCGTGCGGAATAAGTTGAATTTTTTCGATTGAACCGGTGGTCGGGGTAGTTTTTTTGTGGCGGCAGAGTATTTAAATACTATACCACAGCAAAATCAAATAAAAATCGTGGTAGATTGGATATTACTTTTTTCTAGCAATAAAACTTTGGTTTATGGAGATGATCGAAATTGCTCCAAGAAATATTAGATTCCGATTAAATTTTATGCTGATTTTGGTAAAAAGGATTTAATTTTGTTCCCTGCTTATCTAATCTGTGATTCAAATGTG
>JAHZNI010001181.1:0-10395 GCA_027744415.1 Seira ritae
GAACTAAAAAGGCAAAAAAATCTATTTTTTGGGACAATGCCGGTCTTGTTCTTGTTCTCCGTTGCTTTGGCAAAAGCCAAGAAGCTAAGACGAAGTACATACTTTCGGCAAGACTTTTTTTTAAAAAAGAACTTATGCTTGCTGTGCTCCTGGAGTCTAAAGAAAAGGATGCGACGAAGACGATCTTGGATTTTTTCCTCTTGGCTCTGGAGATCAGATCACAGACGAAGATAAAGAAGCTCTGCTTTAAACTTCTTCTTTTTTTGAAAAAAATAAATAAATTCACCACTCGTAACTAAGACACTATTTAACGTTGCAAAGAGTTAATGGCGTGTACAAGAAAAACTCCAAGTGACGTATTTAAAACGGGCGTGGTTTACTCTTTTAGTTTGGCATATATTCATTTTTGTAAAATACTTAACTTCCAAGGAAGAAAGGCATGTTAGTTCTTGTTCGTGAAATCCTCTCCAAAGTTTACATGACAAGACAAGACAAACACACTTTTTTAATTGTCGCTGATGTATATAATGTATTCAGTTCAATTGCGTGAGTTTTCTTGAGAAAAAGGAAAAACTTTTTTCTTTTGTAAACTTCCTTTTTAAATATTGTATAATGAATTAACTAAAGTATATAAAAGGGGTCTGTTTGTTCTAGTTGTTTTTTTTTGCCGGAGTTTGGAAAAGTTGTTCACTCTGGAAATTTCCTTAATTTTATTAAGTATTTACGAAAGAGTAAAATTCGCTAATTCAATTCGATTCCTTGCCAAAAAGAGACAAAATAGTTGATTTTTTTGGCCGGAGTTTGGAAAAGTTGTTCACTCTGGAAATTTCCTTAATTTTATTAAGTATTTACGAAAGAGTAAAATTCGCTAATTCAATTCGATTCCTTGCCAAAAAGAGGCAAACATATTATGTAATACAAACTATTCTGAATGCTGTTGATAATTACTTATTGAGATAGTGAGGATCTCTGAAATGACTAAATGGGATTTTCTTAAGTTTCTATGGAAGCACATTATACTCATTCCAGTTTAGACGGAAGATCTAGAAAAAATCTTTATTAAACAAAATATCCCCGTACAGAATATATGTATATGAATTCATGCAATCCACTTTCAATTTCGCCTAGAATGATTTCCAACCCTGCCTGTATTCTTTATCAATGAGATCGATGACACACTGCCTACATAAGTAAATGCGTCTACTGTCAAGTCAACCGATTTTCGACCCTTTTACTTAAATCATAAAAGGCACACATCTGTCGTGTCGTTCAAGTCAAGTACACATTCACTTTATACTCCCACTACCAACACAAACATATCACCAAATGTCATCCATTCCTCCTCAATTTATGTAATGTGCCTAGTAATTTGGAAAAAGTGAAAATGAGCGAAAGCAAATCAATCAGTTTATAATATTATTGCTATTACTATTACTCATTCGTAAACAGCCTGTTTGTGAGAATCAATATTAATAGCATTTACATCAAAAATTATATTTCATCTTTCATCACTCCAACATGAACCTGAGCAGTTGGCCTAAATATCGCCTATCTATCATACCATCCATCGATCCCATATACCCTACGTAGTGTCGTCGTCAATTCAGAGCCGAGCTTCAATTCAATTCACTTGGAAAAGAATTCAATTAAACTTTTTTTTGGAAATACGCACATAAAAGGCATAATAAATTCGAGCGTGCGGGTGGTAATGGAAAGGGATTAAAAGTTAATATGCTGTCACTCAAAAAGCATCTTAAAAAGCTCGACCAGGCTCATCACAATTGCAATGAACGTGCAAGGGCAAAATAACATGATCCATTTTTATTTCTGTTTTCGCTGCACCTTTTCCAGCCATGAGTACAACACGCAACGCAATTCATGAATCCAACTCACCGTTAGCATTTAATATATTATATTCCCGGTATAAATAAAAGAGCAATTATTTCCACAAAATTAAACTTCCCTAGAAATAAACCGTGAACGAACGTGTTCCATCCTCCTCTGCTCGTTTTTCAATAATAATGGACAACGACAAGCCGACAATAAACGTGATCATGGTGCTCAATATCCTATACCCTTGCAATGCACACTTTTAGCTACTACTATCTTCTCCGTTCCGTTCCTTGCTGCTTTCAGAATGACAAATGTTCACGTAGACATTAGACCAACACATCCGTGGACAATGGTCCCCCATCCCATCATATTTTTTTAGATTATGCGATCTGTACTTTGAACACTTATTGCATTGCATGAACAAGTTCACAAACTCTCCATTTCCATCTCGACTCGTCGTCATGGACGAAGTAAACCCTCTCGAACATAAACGCTCTCGATATTATTGCACTTCCTTCATCTTCATCCCTTACGTTGGTCGGATGCATTTTAAGTGGACATTTATTCGAAAACTTACGATGGGCTACAACAGCCCTTAAACCATTTAAATCTGTGGCTTTCCATTCCATCCACATTCGAGTAAGTCCTAATCCAAGTCCTCCAGAGAAAGACTTGAAGAGTTTGCTCTTGTGTAAAAAACTACAATATACTCATCGAATGAACAGTTAAGGGTATACCATTATTGCAACTTGCAACCCCCAACATTTAAAAGGGAGTAATTTCTCTCTTGCAGTTTGAGTTGTATTCGTATTGGATTATATAATTTTATCTATGAGAAAAAACAAAGTTACACAAAATATTTGTTTGCCCTGCTCTTCGCAAACATTTCCCTATTGATCCATTCATCTCTATTAAACAGTTGCATTCATCTCCATCCTTTGTGCTCGTGTGTGTGGTAGGAAAAGCAAACAAGAGAAATGAAAAAATCTATTTTAATAATGCAATTTCTCCTAAAATGCATGCCTGTCAGCTATGCCGAAAAAACTGGAATGAGAATAATACTCTTACTATTTATTTCGGGCAATGCTAATGAGTCTTGAGAGATCTCATATGGTCTAGCCAAAGAATTTTTTTTATCCCGGCTGGGCCAAAATAATAAAAGGGAAGTAGTATTCTTTGACGTGATCCCATTTGCCATTTGCATCATAATTCGATAATATAATGTAATGCGGAATTGGATCATCCCTCGAAATAAGAGAGAGACACACAGGAGCATGACATGAGCTCGCACACACACGCACGCATCTCCGGGCATCATCTCATACAATTCAATAAACATTATATCACAGAGAGGGATTTCCGAGCGTACAATTATTATTGCATTTTTATCCCTTTTCCTAACTAAACCTGGACTGGAAAAATTATGCGGAAAGATTGTTGGATATGGCAGCTTCAAATAACACTGCTTAGAAATGCATCTCTGTATTTGATTTTTCTTCTTGATTTCAACAAACGCAACAACACAGACAGGCAGACACAAATGCAATTATTTTATTTCAAAGAGAAAACTCACCAGCCATCAGATCAGACAATGTACAAAGGAAATCTACATTTATTTGTCAGCTCCATAAAAATATATTCAACAAATTCGTACCATGAAGTCCTACTTAACCGAACCCTGCCTAGCCTGGAAGCAAAACTGGACAATGAAAATGCAATGGAAAAGAAGTGAGGGCGAATTGAATTAAAGCATTGTTTCCCATTTTAGCTTAATTCTGCCATTTACTCTAGTCTAGTCCGGTGCATTACTTGTTTTGATCCCATTAGGCACATAGCCAGGGAGTAAGTAAGGGAAAGTTGCTCATTTCAAAAAAATCTCACAAAAATTTTTGTTATTCTTTTGACTCAAAAATTGAATAGGAAACAAGCCCGTTGATGATATTATTGAGCCAGAGGGGATGTTATGTAGATGCCACCCGCATCTGGTATTTGTTTACGACTTATTTTCTACCTTTTATATCAAATTAGGATCACAATGGTGATCATGATCATGGGAAGATTCATAATAATCATGGCTAGTGGTAGTGGTGGTGGTGGTATGGTATCTAGTGACGATAGTGTGCTTTACTCCCCGCTGGAGATCATCACAGAAGAGAATGGACAATGGATTCTTCACCACCATCTGTATCACAAATGTTCATCTTCGCTTGGCCAGGCCAGGCAGAGGATAAATGAGTCAAGTCAAAAAGTGCATCTCTTTTGTTGATGCGATGCGATGCAATGCAAAGTGCAACACAATATAAAATATTATTATGATTATTAAAATAAAGCACCGAGAACTAAAAAATAGCGAGTCTCAAATCAAAAGGACGCGCTTTCATCCAACTATGTTTATTCTTCATTATTACGATGGGGCACCATGATACACTTTTGTTACAAGGCAGCCCTTCCCGAATAGATTCAAAAACTCTCAACTGAACTCCAGCCAGGAATTCCCATGTCCAACCAAAACCAAGTCCATTGAATTCACTCAGGAATATTATTTTTCGCCCTTATTTTTGTGACGGTCCTGCTCCTGTCATGTCACAATCTAAAATTCAGATGTGATGTGATATAAAAATGATATGACCCCAGTGAGCGAGATAATATGATGAGCGTAAAAATGCATTTATTATGCTATAGCTCATGTAGAATTGCATCATATAAGCAACGCATATAAAGCTTTTTTCTTGTCGCCAACTTTAATTTTTGATGGCATCACATCACATCCACATTATTTATCCGACTTGACTCGTCCGAGTCTGACAAAACTTTGACCAACTCCCCTTGAATTCTTTGACTTTGGTTGTATCATTTCGTAACGGCTTTCTTCGTGAAATATTTTTTTCTTAAGAAGAAAATAATGCAATATTAAGAAATAATCCTGGACTGCACTGCAATTTTTTATTCTTCCTTCTTTTGCTCATATTTGGTAAATAAATAATAAAACCGTGGAGTTAAGCTTCACAGCATCAAAAAGGTGACTCCGGAACCATTTTCATTTACATTGCCTAGGTAATTCTTCTTCGCAGGAATTATGTATGATTTTTACTTTTACTGGAAAAGGCTTTAAAATAATTATGGTGACCATTAAAAGAGAACAGATGTTCCTGGTCCTGGCTTTTGGCTTGCATCGTTCTCTGGAATAATAGGGAAGTATGTAATTGCAGCCGTAATCGTAATGCTGTAAAGCAACAACAACGTTTTTTATTACGAACTTCAACTTCCCCATCACATCCTTCAAATTGCTGTTTGCTTGTTAAGCATTTAACATTGTACGTGATTCTTGAAGAGCTTGAGCATTTCATTTTTGTAGGCTTTCCTATTACTACTTTATTGCCGATTGTAAATGCAAATTATAAGAGATTGTTTACAGATCGTAATAAACTCGTTTATCACAATCAATAATCTATCAAGATAAAGTAACAAGCATCTCCATCACATCCTTCAAATTGCTGTTTGCTTGTTAAGCATTTAACATTGTACGTGATTCTTGAAGAGCTTGAGCATTTCATTTTTGTATATTGAGTAATAATCGTAATCGTAAATTATAGCTTGCTGCTTTATTTAGATTACAGGAACAGATTAATTTCCATGAATGGATTAGCTACAACAGAACAAAACTTAACTTTTTTTATAGCGGATTTTGCCAGACATTGAATAGGTGTTCACGGGTAAGAATAGGCTTTGGAAATGGAACAGTTTTGGACCGAGTGAAGTCATAAAACAAAAGTTTTATTGGGACTTAGAGCCAGCAGCTATTGCCATCGAGAGCTTATCGGGAGATACCGTGATAAATGATGATGTTGTGTGGAAAAGACGAATTGTTATGATGACTCCTCCTGTGACTTGCTAGGAGCTACTGTATTTTGGATAAGATGTGTGAGGTAAAATCCCTCTAAAATGTGTGAAAGTTTAGAGCAAGAAGAATGTACCATTTTAACACTTCCTACGTTTAATTTTTCGTATTCAGAATTCAAAAATGAATTACGTATTTCGTCAAAGTTAGATTTTTATAGAAAAGACGTGTATAGAATTTTTTTCGATTGTCTATTAGCTTTTTAGTACCTCAACCAAAAGTAATTTTTGCTTTCGCGATCATTTCCCTTGATAGCCTTGTTTGCATTGTTGACTCTCGGTTCGGTTAAGAGGGCGACCTATAAATTAGCTGAGCACTTCTCTACTGCTGAAAAGTCAAAATAAATTGAGAATCCCACTTGTTACCGTGCCCACTTCTCGTGTGGTTCAGGTTTGAGATCATATCGTAATCACGCTCGTTCTGATCTGGTGAAACTGACCAAAAAGGCTAATATTTATTATTTATTTTCTACCTACCTACTTACTTAACTCTGTGGGCTTTCCTATTACTACTTTATTGCCGATTGTAAATGCAAATTATAAGAGATTGTTTACAGATCGTAATAAACTCGTTTATCACAATCAATAATCTATCAAGATAAAGTAACAAGCATCTAACAATACAATGCTCCATCCCTGCCGATAATATTTTTTTGTTTGTCTCCTTAAAAAATAAAGGAGCAAAAATTATCTCTTTGAAGTATCCTCCTAAAATGCAATTTCATTTCAAATTTCAACTTTGTGAAATAGACAAATGCCCTTTTCGTTTCACCCACAAACAAGGTACATACATACAATAACAATTCGATTCGATACAAAAAAGAATCTTTCGAAAATAATTTGACTCTGACTGTGACTCAACCTACCTTAAAGAATGAGGTGATGATTTGCTATTATTTGCTCAAAAAATCGTAAAAGTAAAATACTTTTCTTTGTTCACCTCAGTACAGATCATTGCGTTGCGTGTGGGATAAAAAGGGTCTATGTGAATCCTTATCGGTACAGACAATCGAATGAAATGAATAATGTTTTTTAAGAAAAAAGAAACCTTTCAAGAAAGAAGCGAAGACACAGTAAAACGATGACATTTTTATGAACAAGTTTTTAAGGGCGACCCGCAACCGTAATGTAATGTACTGTGAGAAGTCAAAGACCGCTGCTGTGCTCTCCTCATTTGAGCTCCTTGGCTTTCATGTCACATCGCTCGCATTCATTCAAACGGAATGATCATTTGGGTCAATCCAAGTAGAGTCACTCATTTATCAAATGTGAGCAGTCAACACCTCGTCTTACAATGACAACTCGGCTTCCGGCATTTTCGATTCGGATCGAACTCGACTCGAAGCAGTAATCAGATCAGATCCTTCCGAAGTAAGAGAAGAAGAAGGGAACAATAATTGTGACTGTCTCCAGGCTAGCCCAAGTCAATGCAAGGTGAATTCAACCAACCCATTTCATATTTAATCACTCAATTACTGTTTTTATGAAGTTGTTGAGGCGAATAATTTCTGGGCGTTGGTTTTACTTTCCCTTCGCTTGAATCAAACCTTCAAATTTTCGTCGTCGTTGCCGTCATAATCGTCAAAATCATTTTTTTTTAAAATATAATACCCGAGCCCGAATAAAGAAAGATAATGTGAAGGCATGACCATGCTTATATGATATTATGATGCCAGTATTGAACAGAAAGACTGACTTCCCTGCCCCTGCCTACCGTACCGATAGCAATACCAACCGACACAGTCTTGTCTTGTCGAACATGTAGGTAGTGGCTCTAGAGAGGTAGGTAAAACTAAAACAGGACAAGATTTCTCTTGTTTAAATTCACCCTCACTAAAATACTGTTTTCATCTCCTCCTGTCTTCGTTTTTTTACATCAGGTCTAAATCATTCTCAAAGCCTAGCTGAAATGGTAAAGGTCCACTTTTGAAATGATTTACCAGGTGCATTTCGTTCAGTTTAAGGTAGATTTTCCAAGAATAAAAAAGACCCATAAAAAAGTGGCCATTGCATCAGCGCCCGATTATCACTTCATCTGATCCCTTCTCTGACCAGACCATACCAGACCATTCAGTCTTAAATTTCATTTTTTAGATGAGGCGATGATAATGATGATGATAGGAATACGAGGTGGTGATGCTGCTGTTTTCTCATCGCCTGTCATAAGCTCATCACAACAAAAACATTTAGGACCAGAGACCATCATAGCCTAAGATCACCCATTCCAAGAAACGAAATAATATGTAGAACCCTGCAGCGCCTTCATGTTTTATTTCCAGAAGGATTGAAAGGCAAAGCCAAGCCAGTTTAAATATTTCGGAACTTATCATTTCATTTCATCTTGAAGGGCCAAGTCAGAGAGGAAGGATTAAATTGGGCGTAAAATGGTTGTAATGATGATGACGAGTAGAAAGGTAGGCTGAATTGCTGCGTTGATGGGGCGGTATAAGGAATTTCATCCGATAATACTTATGTCTGTCATCACATCAGCTCAAGTTCACATCGCTATCAAATATCAAACGTAGCATCGCATCGCAATTATTTCTCATATTATCAGGAGAATAAAGGACTAAAAAGATTTGAAGGAGTCGATTCAGACAGGAAGAGTCAGCCGAACTTAATAAAATCAGTTCAAATGGTTCATTTCGCAGGAAGAAATTATATCTTTTTAGCAAATTAATGGTGCAGTTTAGTTCAGTTCTACCTCAATCATCGCATTTTTATCTTCATCACACCTAACCCACTTGGAATTTTGTCAGCATCATGATCAGAGTCTTCTTGAATGAAATGAACTCTAGCCAAAAAAACTGAATTCAAGTTGGCTTCCACCCAGCAGTGGTGCAACAACACTGGCCTGGCCTGGAGTTATATTTCTCCAGTTTATTTTTCCATCCAGCACAATCTATCTTTGTATCTCCTCATGTATTTCATCCACCCGTCAAGACAAAAAAACGTATGCTCATGCCTCTTCTCCTTTCAGTTTTCAAGGGAAAGTTTATCTTTAAAATTACAATGTCGCTATTCACCATCCATTCCTCCACTTCCAACTTTCCTAAATGGCTCATATTTATTTACAAAAAAGTGAGCAAGCAGCATGGCTAAATCTATCAAGGGAAAGTTTATCTTTAAAATTACAATGTCGCTATTCACCATCCATTCCTCCACTTCCAACTTTCCTAAATGGCTCATATTTATTTACAAAAAAGTGAGCAAGCAGCAGGCTAAATCTGGAAATAAGATTTTTAAAAAGTGAATTTTCATTCACTCCAGTAAACTCAAGTGAAGAGATAACTGCGAGTGAGAGTGAGATCTCTACGGAAAATATTCAGAGCCAAGATGGAGCGAGACCAAAAGCAAACAGAGCCAAAGCCAAGCCAATGCAGGAAAGATAAAAAAGTCTTTTGAGCTCCGAAAAGTGAACAATGAAACCATTCAAGAATATTATCGTTGCACATATTCCAGAATTCAGAAGAGCGGAACAGGACTAAATCTAATCTTTGCGTGGTTATGCTATATTTTTAAAACGTTTCAAGCACTTTTCCTCCGATATTGATACGGATACCCACTCTCGAGATGGAAAAGGAGAAGAGAAGACAGACACACTTATACAAATCCTCTTTTTAACACTAGTGCTTTCATTTAATTTCATCCTTTCTAGGAAATATTTTAAATTAAATTTAAAAATGTTATCTCTACCAGAGTTGGTAAAAGTTTTTGCATCCTGTTTACCCTCATCCTCTACCCAGCCGCTGCGCTGCTGATCTAAATAGATTGAATTTTACTGCTGTATCGAGTCGAGTTGAGAGAAAGATGTTGAAAACGATAGTCATTTTGCGGGAAAAGAAGCTTTAATTTTATCGACAATTTTTTACGACTTCCGTTTCCTTCGTTGAAAATAAAATCCTCATCTTCACACCAGCTACCACAATCTACAACCATGCGTGTCAGTTTTGGGGAAATTTATTCTACATGTTTACGTGTGAAACTGACAATAAAATCACTTCCTGGATGAAAAACTAGAACAAAGCGCTGGAAATATTAGAACGGGCTCTATCTATCTTTGTCTGTGTCAGACCAATCCTGTCCAACGGTGGCCATTGAAGTAAAAGCAATCCTGAATCCACTCTCACCTCAAGTAAAAATGACAATGCCAAGGAAAGGAATGGTCAAACGAACCTTAATAAACCCGTAAGAAAAATATAAAAATGAAACTTACCACAAATCGAATATGCCCTGATCCTCTTCGAATTTTACAGCCTGGACTTCAAATCATATAAAAGTAGGTAACTGAAACTTTTCTCCTAACTTTCTCGTGTACTTTCCAGATCAAAATTTAATTGTTCGTCAAACTTCAATCACATGGCAACTTGGTCGAAAAATTTATTTGACGATTAAAAGAATTTTTACTCCTTTACTACCTAGCTTTTCTTTAACAGTCCCAGAGAATGTTTTTGAATTTGATGCTCACACTTAAACTGATCAAAAACTCACATAGGAAAAGAACAAATATTACATGATACGCATTTCAATCAGTTGAAACAGTATGCATTAACTTAGTTTTTTAGAGTTTCGAACGCTTTCGTTTTCATACTAAAATGCTTACTTTCTCCAAACACTGGACACAGAAATGGCGTGGGTTTAGTTCGTATTTTGACTCAAATATTT
>JAHZNI010001182.1:0-11318 GCA_027744415.1 Seira ritae
CAGTCACCATCCGTTTTATTTCGGAAGTTTATTTATTTATATTTTCACTGATGATGATTTCTGTTTTCGTCTCTGGTGACGAACACTTTTCTAAGACGAGAAGGAGAGAGCAAAACGGAAGGGTAAATAGGATAGAACGCAATTTGCCCTACCACTTACCACTTCTGGCATGTTGTTGTCCGGTTCTATAAGAAAAAACATGCATATAAAAATGTTTCAATATGTTCAAGTGCTTTTTTCTTTGATAAAAAATATAGCGAAAAAGCATGGCATGGAGAACGTGGCCCAGGCCATTTCTTGAATGTCGCCGCAAAAAGCCTCCTTTCCTATCAGAATTTTCTCAGCTTTAAATGTGCTCAGGCTAGTATCCCACCTACTTGCTCTCTGTTCTGTGGGGTTTCCTGACACGACACTATCAATGGCACAAAGAGGATTGGATTGGATGGATTTTCGTTCATCTCTTTGCAGTTTGGTGGTGTGCTACTACTACATGTACTTTAGTTAGCAAATATATTGCAGTGCAGCCAGCAGCAGCAGCATAGCATCATCCCTAAAAATCCAATCGGGATTGTGATTGGGAAGATTTAATTGAGCTAAAGCTTAACACCTTTCTTTCATCTGTGGTCGTACCCCACTGCACTACTTTTTAGGTGTCTCTCTGAGAGACTTGTGATGAGATGCTGCTGCTCGGTGCTTGTTGTTGTCGTATTTCTTGTTATGCAATTCAATTAAAATGCGTACTTCATAAAAGTCGAAAGCGGATCATATCATGTTTGCACAGTTTTCAAGGTCAGCTCCTCTCTCCAATAAAATTACGCTATGGACGCAAATAGTAATCATTGAATTTGTATTTATTGGATGATTGAGCATGTCGTCTACATTGTATGTCTGCTTGTATCGTTGTCCTTTTCGCATGCATTTTGGTAGCGTATAGCGTTGGGAACTATCAATTGATTCGCGAGAGTTTACATATTGCAAAAAAAAACTTTTGCGTAGCAATAATGATAATCCAAAACCATTAATTTTTAATCAGCACTTAATTCGACGTCTTCAATAATTATTAATTAATTAACAAGTTGAATATTATTGAACGCTCCGAAATGTAATAATGTTCTCGATTTTCAATGATCCACTACGTAACAAAGTTTAACTTTATCATATTCACACGATAAATGTGCATTTACTTGCAGTTGCCATCCGAGTCCTGGAATGCTTTCGCGACCCCTATGACCCACATTTTAGATAAATGAAGATAGGATGTGAGCATTGATCAATACCATGCAGAGTTTAGATGGGGCATACTGATACGTGCCTAGTAGTTTACGTCCATGCATCATTGCAACAAATATTGACTCGGACTATTAAGCTTGGACCATCAATCACACAGAGGACGAGTACATAAATGCATCCCTGTATGTTCAGTGGGATATTTTTTTCTTTACCGACCGACGCGGCAATTAGTTAGGTCTTTCACACAGGTGAGCAAGTGAATGAGACAACCCAAACTCAATCTCCTTCAAACATAATTTATGTCCCACCGGAATGCATAACAAATAATTTATTTCATCATGTAAGTCTTAATTTTTCTAATACATAACATAAGCTTGACACTTTTATTATTCAAACATAATTTATGTCCCACCGGAATGCATAACAAATAATTTATTTCATCATGTAAGTCTTAATTTTTCTAATACATAACATAAGCTTGACACTTTGTTTTTTAGGGATAGTATTATATTATAGTACTTCGTCCCTGACTTTTTTCCGACTTATCAAATCAACAATCATTCGTTTTCATGTGGTACTTTGCATGGCTTTTAATTCTACAGCAAAATAATATGAAAAATGATCCACACGTGACATCAACAAGTATGAAAACGAATGTGATTATGAAAGTTTTAAAATTCAAGCGATGGTAAACATCAATAGCCATTGAATCTTCAGAAGAGACAGTATTTGTAAATAAAATATAGTAAAAATAAGCTAACTATTATTGCATTTGCATTACTTACATATTGTATATATTTATCTATATCTATTTGACTATTACAATGAGAGACCGAAAAATAGTGTCTTGGAAAACTATTTTAAAGTTAAAATCACATGTCACAAGATTCATCTTTCCACCCATCCTTCCATCTTTCATCTACTTTTCCACAGTCAAATTCCGGTTTGCCTAATTTTCTATTGACTTCATTGTGTCGTTTGCACATCCATTCCACGAACTCATTTCTGCTATTGGTCTCTGGTGGGTATACTTTAATTCTAAAATAAAAATTAAAAATATAACCTACAATTTAAAGAAATATTTGCAATAATAGTTTTTTTAAAGATATGTAAAAACAGACAACGTACGACTTTTGAAAATCCTGAGCGCAATGTTCGCAAGGATAGTACTTGGCAAAAATTTTCATAAAAGCTGACATTTCTTTTTGCTGCGTTTTGTTGGGGTTGTCAGGGTAATACGCTGCCATCGTATGAAGAAACGACCATGTGGATCTTCCCAGCTCATCTTTATCTAAAGGACACTGCAGATGAGCCCTTCTCGCTAGAAGTGCTTCGTATTCCTCCTCCTCCGCTGTTAAACGCCTAGAATGTTGAGGCTGCATCTGAGTGTCCAGTTTTACATTTCTGACATCTTCAAAACTAGTGTTCCTATCGTCAGCTCCTGAATGTGATGACGATGATTCTTCGCTTCTTTTTAAAGTTTGCAGCCTCGCCCACGATTTAAAGTCTGTACAAGCTCGGCATGGCTTTCCGTCATGTGTTTTAGTCACTTCTCCCTCTTGGCCAAAGAAAGGGAACCCCCCAACTCCTGCAGCAGCAGACGTTTTCCCGTCTTGAGAAACTTGGGATTTAGATTGAGCGAATGTAGTCATTCCCAAAATTTGATTGCCCATCCTGCCCTTCCTTCAAAAAATACAAACCTCAAAAACACTAAACAAAAAACTTGAGAAAAGCTGAAAAGCAAGTAAGTAAAAATGAAGTACTTATAGTACTAACTGTAAACACTGTAAATACAGTACTGCAATATATGCTGACCTCACATTACTTTGATTGTTTGGTTTTGGTTATCCTCAAAAACTCACTGTTCATTCTGCAAAAATGTCCACAAATGTTCGAGATTTTAATGCATCATGCAATGCATCTTATTCGCTATTTCATCATTCTATTATTCTCGTCCCGGCATTTGCTCGCGAAAGTGTCTCTTTTTTGTTTTGAGATCCAAACATTCTCATGATGAGCAATGAGATATTTTGTTTGCCGCCGCTAAATGCACCTGGGAACAGCTGACAACCTTCATGTGGCAAATTCTCTCTGAAAGTCACATTACAAATCAAATCACAACAATAACAAAAATCACCCCGTATTGTTAAAAGAAGCTCATTGAAACAGAACATTTTAAAATTTTATAGAAGTCGTTAAATATTTAATTGGGTTCATTATGCCTGTACCACGCCCACCCAGACCACCATTTATTAGGTTCGGTCAACAATCTCGTAAGTGCTCTGAATTTCAACTGATTATCTATTACGTTTTACTTAACAATAAATTCAACAGCTAAACCATACGTTTTTATTACACGTGGCTGTCTTATGTCTACTTAGAATAACTAAACAGTTTATTTGATGTCTAATGTTTTAAGTCAGTAGTCATAATTAAATTGAAATATTATCTTATTTACTATTTTCAGTTATGGCTCTTTTCAAGCGGGGTTGGAATGAGATACCGGAGGTGATGGGTGGAAGTATCTATGGTGTACTCGGTAAAAAATTGAATATTGACGTTTCTCATAGAAACTCACGTTTATTTTAAAAGCTTGCCTTTAGACTACCTTTGGGTTTCCGATGGTTTCAGGATTTGGAATATTGATGTGGGTCTTGTACGACATCCCGAGAAACGAATTGTGGACTAATCATCGTTATAAAACTCTTTACACGAGTAAGTTTTTCTGATTCCGGGTAAACCTCTGAATTTTATGTTTGAGATGATGCATTGAAATATTAAATCTAATTATAATTTCTACAGTTTATCGTCCGGACGATGAGCGCGTTTGTCGCATTCGTAAATTCGAGGATAGTCCACAAACTACCAGTTCCCCACCAGAAATTGTCAAATTGTATCAGTCAAAGACGTGTCATTAAACTGAGTTTCGGTGGAAGCGTGGTGGCCTGACGTTGTCATGATTAATGAATTAAAAAACAATGCTATATGTTATAAGTTTGTATGTAGGTAATTATTTGTAGATATGTACGCGCAAAATGTACTGAAAGGTCTCTGCTGTAATCAATTTTCAGTAATTTAGTGTTTCAAGAATAAAGTTTGAAGAATGGCGATTAGATTTAAATGCGTGCTTGATAATTTTTACATCTAATGAATGAAAGTGATAGTCAACTTGTTTTAAACGCAAATCGGATTCGTCTCGAATACATACATAATCCACTTCATGAATACTCACAGGGTATAGGTTTGGAGCAAGGTTTAGCAAGGTCTAAAGATTTCATTTTCTGAAAAGTCTACTCTCGATGGAATTGCGATACTTGGCTGAAATTCATTCGGTTAATTTAGGGCAAAAATCAAATTGCAATCGATTCTCAGCTCATCCTTTGATCAACAAACTTCATGGATGCATACAAGTATTTAGCGTGTTTAGAGTTTAGAGGTCCGAATGAGGATTTAAGAATCATGTTATGTAATCTGAATTGCAGTAACAGTCACGCAATTAAATTATTGTGACTGTGAAAACAGGTGTACATTTGATTAACCTTATCATAAATGACGAAGGATATTCCTCCGATGGCTTCAATGGTGGTCGAGTGCTGAGGAGACGTAATGTAGTGTATGTACTACATTATTTTATATCCCAGGTCTAGTGACCCCTTTTCTTATGCGATGATGATTTGGGGCAATCCGAGATCAGACAGATTCTAGCACAGAACTCAATCTTTCCAGACAAAACAATAATAACTTGAGGCATAATAATGATGCCCAGCTATATATAGAGTCTCTCTCTCTAAGGCTGTTGGCCTTGTTTTTGTTTTTCCATTAAAATTATATAATACAATACAACAGCCCATTAATAATTTACGTAAATAAGCTTTATGTAACTTGAACTTGACGTTCGCAATTTGCAAGTCATAGTTTCCAATAATAGAAGAGAAGACTTTGTAGAACAGTCTGATTATCTTATTGTAAAAGTACACAAAAAATTGCCACAGCAATGTGGAAAAATAATCACTCCAATTTAAGAATCCCAACTTTGTGCTCTTATCGCTTTAAAAGTCATAATTTATGTCTAAGAGCTCGTTAAACACGAAAAATTTTCACTATACTCAAAACTAGAAATAGGGAAAGGAATGGATGAAGAAGACGCTAATGCAATTAAGTCACCCGATAAGGATTCAAATGACCGTTCTTCTGTACCTTCAAGTGCATTTAAAACTGGAGAGAATTCTTCAGCGTCACCACATAAGGAAGTGACAAGTAAAGCTTCCAAAATGACTGCACCAGGCAAGGGGACTCCTCCACCAGCTAAAAAGACACCGAATGATTTCATCTTTGGGAAATTGCTCGGAGAAGGAAGCTTCTCTTCCGTATATCTAGCCAAAGATGTAAAGACATCGAAAGAATTTGCAAGTGAGTGTAACATGCGATTTGTATGCAATAAAATGCTTTTTTTTACTAAAATCGGCAAAATAATATTTATTTTGCTAAAAGTGCTCGTTTATTCATTTATGGCCTTTAAAAAGGCATGCTATAATTAAAAACGGACGAGTTTTTAATTAAAAAATTGCAGGTATAATATTAACTGAATAATTAAATTTCTTAATTCTCCAGTCAAAGTTTGTGATAAACAGCACATCATCCGAGAGAGGAAGGCAGAGTCAATACGAAGAGAAAAAGAGGTGTTGACCATCTTATCAGCCAATAGATCACAGACAGCACCTTTCTTCGTACATTTATACGCCACATTCCAAGACGCACATCGTCTTTGTAAGTTGATAAACTTCATGATTTTAAAATTTTCATGATTTTGAAATGAGTAATTTTTTTGCTTTTATTTGATTAGATTTTGTGGTGACTTTTGCCCACGAATCATAGGCAGTTCTTCTGGGGATAGCCAAACGTCAACTCCAACTAATTCGAATGACTCTGCGGGTGGTGGAGGTGAGAATAGCAGTCGAAATAGGAGTAATAGCTTCGTAGGAACAGCGCAATACGTATCACCCGAAGTATTGAAGGGGCGGTACTCTGAAGTTGGGCCTCCAGCAGATTTGTGGGCGTTTGGTTGCATCCTTTTCCAGCTGGTTTCTGGTTTTCTACCCTTTCAGGCGTCAAATGAATTTCTGATCTTCCAAAAAATATTGAAATTAGAATATGAATTTCCGTCAGAATTTCCTGCAGGAGTAAAGGACCTTGTGGAGCAATTGCTTGTAAGAATTGAACAAACTTAAGCTCGAAAAAGTTGTCAATGAGTGGATGAAAATTTGGTTTTGGTTAAACTATTTCCCCGTCCATAATAGAAAATTGAACCTAATGAAAGACTTGGAGCCAAAGACGAAAACTTATACACTTCAATCCAGACCCATGAATTTTTTAAAGGAGTTGACTTTGACGGTTTGTGCCAACAAACTCCCCCGGTGATAACGGGTTCTTCCACGACGACTTCTGTGAAATCACTTCACCATTCAATTCCTGAAAATTATGAGCCGGGCTTTGATCCTCGTGTAATTGCCGAACGCGTTTTAAAAGGCGAGCAGGACGACTTTCCATGTGATGACGAAGATGACAGTGACAATGACACCAGCATTGATGGAAGTTCAGATGTGATGGTCTCCTCAGTGTCGGATGGAATTGGGAAAATTAGTGTCGCTGGCGACAACACGAATTCGTTAGTTTCATCCTCACCCAAAGCAATGACATCCTCTTCAACCAGATCGATTCAGCTACCTCAAGACGATTCTGAACGAAAGCAACGATTGTTAGAGCAAGAGAAACAGAATCCATCCTGGCATGCTGCTGTCAAGGGAAACCTGATTTTGAAACAAGGACTAGTCAATAAACGAAAGGGACTTTTTGCGAGGAGAAGACTCTTGTTTCTGACGGAAGGACCGCATTTATATTACTGTGAACCTACAAGTCTAACTGTGAAAGGGGAGATCCCCTGGTCGAAGCAGTTAAAACCTGAGGCGAAGGACTTCAAAATCTTTTACGTACACACGGTTAGTTTTATTTAAATAATGAAGCATCATTTGATTGGAGCTTGCTAATTTAACCATGAAGGCAACTTGACAAAATAACTTATATTTCAGCCAAACAGGACATATTATTTAGAAGACCCGGAAGGATACGCTTTGGAATGGTGTCGAGCTATTAATGAGATTCATCAACTAGTTTACGGCACTGCTAATAATCCTTCATCTAGCCTCACATAATCAAAATTTAATGATCCGATTCGTGAAATTTTATCTATCATATTTACTTTTATCGTGTTAATTGAAAGTACATAATAAATCATGAACTCGCTAATGAAAACAAATAATGCCAGCATAATTTTTCTTGTAGAATTTGCTTCTCAATGCTCAAAATATAGGAATGAAGTTCATATTACAAGACCATTTCCAAATCTTAAAACATTTATTATGCCCACTCTTATCATTTATTTGTACAAAAGTAATATCATTTTGCGCAAAGTACGTACAAAGAAATTTAAATTTATTATAATTATTTCATTTTGTTAATTAATGCTTCAGAATCTTCATCGTGTAGGCAAAAATAGTTTTCGCTAGTATACACCACTCGTTCCTGTGTTCTTTGGTATTAGTTTAAAATGAGATTTTCTATTAGTTATAATTTATCGAACACGATTCAAGTAGGAAAATAATTCCATAATTAGATTCAAGACAACCTAGTCACTAAAATAGGAAGACTTGGTAATTATTACTTATTAGTATTGAATTATTCCAATTATTAAGCATCTTACTTCTAGCTTAGTCGAACAAGAGCACCTTGAGTCATATATAATACCGGTCACAATCAAGTTAAAATTTCAATACTGAAGTCTTTTTTTTACAACACACACTCTATTAATACTATATGTTATCGTTTTGTAATCCCTTTCGATTTTTATTTTTACATTCCTAATCCGATCCACTTTGAAATACATATTATTGACTCTAACATTTAATCAGGTTCAGATATTTATAATGACTTGATTCATGTCGGCTTTGAAATTTAAGAAATATGTCGTTNTTATTGACTCTAACATTTAATCAGGTTCAGATATTTATAATGACTTGATTCATGTCGGCTTTGAAATTTAAGAAATATGTCGTTATCCATTTGATTACTCTTCTTCACTTGAGCTAGAACCACTGCTGGACGAACCTCCCCTAAAACCTTTCATTCCCTTCTTTAGAGCATATCCTCCAACGACAGCTCCTCCAATCGGGACACCATACTTCAACAATTTGTTGCTCTTCTTCGCTTTTTTACCCTTTGAAATAATTAGTAAACATTGGAATAAAATCGTGTTGATGTCGAATAATTATATCATTCTATGTATTATGATCAATAGTGAGCTAAACCCCTACCATTAACGCACCACCAACTCCCATCGCTGCTGCTGGACCGAGGAGACCCGCTGCCTTTCCCAACATTCCTCCTCCTCCGCTGTGTCCTCCGCCAGGATAACCACCGTATCCACCTCCCATCGGGTTGATGTTGTGGCCATGACCATGACCCCCACCGCCAAGTCCAGGAATTTTATTCTAACAATGTAGAAGAATTTATGAATAAAACATGAGGTTCTAAAACCGTGATCAAAAGAACCGGACTACTTACCGCAACTTTTGCCAGCCCAACTCCAGCCAATCCTCCTGCAATTAGTTTGGAAGCATCCGACATGATTCCTCCTCCAGAAGATCCCGACCCATGATGAGGCGCCCCTTGAGGCTGATAATAGCCAGGTTGTCCAGGAGTTGGATAACCGGCAGGTTGCTGAGGGTAATATCCACCAGCAGATGGACCCGATGAAGGAGGATATCCTCCATATCCTCCATAGGAAGGCTGTTGAGGTGGGGGATATGCAGGGGGTATTCCAGCAGATGGATAAGGTGCGGCAGCCGCAGCTGCTCCAACTCCAGCTGCAACAGGCATGGTGAAACCTGGAGTAGGCAAGGCTGATGCGGGGGGATAGGGGCAGGATCCTCCTCCTGGAACCATCGGCGGGGCTGTTGGCATATACGATGACTGAGCGGGTTGGGCAGTTCCATCAAACTGAATTAATGAAATCGTCAGATCTCCTTCGACTGTCAAATAGCTGACACGATCAACTGGGACCCTGTGTGTGAATTCCGTAAAGTGCTGCCCATTCACAGCAATCTTGTAGATGGAAGGCTCTGACAGTATCAAAATTTCAAAGTTTTGATCCCTGTAAATTGACATGGGCGGTCCATGCCTCTCCTCTACACCCCAACTTGAATTGGATTTTGCATTTCGAACAATTACGTTCTCGCTCAAGCGGGGATTCACGTGGAGCGCTATGTCATCATAAGGGTTTGGACCAGCTTGCAAATTGATTGTGAAGTAATTAGCGGATGGATTCACTCTTCCCTGGACGCGGACCATGCGACCAGGCATGAAGCCGCCTGGAATGTGACCTGTGTACGGCACTGGCTGGAATATTAAATTAAATATAAGAAATAATAGAGTGACAAGAGATACTAAAACGTCACTTTAAAATGACTGAAATTCTGAAGGGAGTATAACTAACAACGTACCGGGTTATAAATCGGGGAGGCCATTTTATGGTTCCTTGACAAGTCACGCTAATGGCTAAGAAACTATTAGAAATAATTAGAAAGTTTTCACTTAATGCATGTAGGTCCACATAAATGTTATATCATGTGGTGCTTTGCTTAGGTTAGCAATTGCATGCGAAGAAGGAAAACAGGATATTATTTGATCTCTATTCTTGGTCTGTTTTGATCCTTCACGTTCCTCTCGCCTCGTACTCCGTACGTAAAAAAAGTCAAAACTCAAAACATAAACGTGCACTTGATAGTGATACACTCACTCGATGCATGTGCATCCTATTTTTTGCAAAAACTTAGACCATAATATTTTGCGCGCAGTATAACGTAAAGGGGAAAGTTATTAAATTCAACTCAAACTAAAAATAATTTTTAATAGATAATTTTTAAATAAAAAACAGAAAACATCTAGCTTAAAACTTGGTCAGTGGTTTTTTAATAAATGAGTCAGAATAGAATGAGTATAGTTTATATTTATACATAATATTTCTTGCTGTACGTTACTACATAGCTTCGATCTGTCTGTCTACACATACAAGGCAAAAATTTAATATTTTGCGCGCAGTATAACGTAAAGGGGAAAGTTATTAAATTCAACTCAAACTAAAAATAATTTTTAATAGATAATTTTTAAATAAAAAACAGAAAATATCTAGCTTAAAACTTGGTCTGTGGTTTTTTAATAAATGAGTCAGAATAGAATGAGTATAGTTTATATTTATATATAATATTTCTAGCTGTACGTTACTACATAGCCTCGATCTGTCTGTCTACACATACAAGGCAAAAATTTCTTACGTCACACAATCATGACTATGAGTGTTTCTCATCATTTTCCCATAATATGTATTCCCATCCCAGTGGCCCAGTCAATTCAAACTATAAAATAACGCATTGCAATGTGGTGTGGTGTATAAAAAAGAGATATATGAATGACGTGATTTAAAGCATATCATTCAAATTGACACTATGATCTCTTTTAGTTGGCAATGGGCAAAATGCAAATTGCAACGTAACCGTAGCAGCAATGATGACGAGAAACATGAAATGAATGGTGATGGTGATGATATCTTAGATGAGTCACTAAGAGTCACTCTCACTTGCGACGAGAACAACATTTTTATTTTTGAAATTTTGCACACTGTCTACAATTTCATTTAGTCTACAAATAATTTTTCATTCATACAACTATGCAACTTAAATTTATAATTTATTATAAAAGTAAGGTATTTAGTACTGAGGTACATACTACATACATTTTTATGGGGCAAAATGAGAAAATAGTGCTGATGAGTATGAATTTTAGAACGTAATTGTTGTAAAGTATAATTTGATGCGTTACTTGATCGCTTCTAGCCAAGCTGATGAATATAACGAACGTCGGATATTTTGTTATGTCGCCTAGAAGCATTAGAGCGTACAAGAAATTTAAAGCACACGAACGCAATCCGGTGACTCGGATTCGAGCGAAAATGAAGTCCCCATGGTCGGCTTCTTACT
>JAHZNI010001183.1:0-70882 GCA_027744415.1 Seira ritae
TTTTACGGTAGTACATGATGTGATGTAATGATTCATCAAGAAATATTTGCATGAAATATCAATTCTTTAGACAAATAAATAGTCAATCAATTCCACTTCAATTCATTCAAAGATGCTTAAAGAAATGGAATTTGTATGTAAAAGTGAATTAAAATTAGACGACAAAGATGTAGCAATTAAGTAGTTTTTGCAACGAAAACTTTGTTTTGCAATAAGTTAATTAGTATATATTTGTACCTGCTTCTCATGTACCTACAAGAATAAGAGATCCCTTTGACGCGTCGTGTCTTATTAAAACGAGAGCTCATTATCCATTTGGCGTGGTGTAGTTGGACCGCTTTATTAGCTACGGAAGAAGTTCGACTGATTAGCTGCGAGGAAGTAAAACTTTAACTGTTTGACATTGTGTCCTTATTTTTTCATTGGCAATATTACTCAGTAATTCATTGGTCTCTATACTTTTGTTATTTTGATGTATCAACAAACCATAATATTTTAGCCAGTTGTTGGCAAAGACATTTACGCGGAATTCAGATCACCGAAATGGAGTACTTGCCATTTTATTATATCTCGGGTTTTAATTGATTTACCCTAAATAGAGATGGAGCAATCGCATTAATAATTTGAATTAAATATTTAAAACAACCAGTTTCTAAATCGTACTGCTTTATAATTTACATTTAAATATTTTATGCTGAATCGGACTCACCGTATGTCAATCAAAATGTAATTAGCTGGTACACAAATGAGCTAAATGCTACACGTACCCAAAATATATTGTGTAATAATGCATTATTTAAATCATGCTCTTATGATAAGAATCAGTTTGAATTGCGACATAAGGAAGCTTATTCATAGAAATAATGAATTATTATCCTATAACTCTGTTTCGCATTTTTTATACAGAAAAAAAACAATGATCGCAATATAATAAAGAGATAAGAAAATTATAAGAAATATACTAAGTGTAATTATCTTTTATTATTCCAACATAATGGCGCTTAATGAAAAGGCAATGATTATGTGTACAATATCATCATATGCACCACTAAAAATGCAAGAACTGGGCGATAAAATGCCGAAAGAAATGCACGATTTTACGGTAAACATGCGTCAAAAGAAAGGGATAGAGATTGCGAGAAATAGTTTTATCACATTTTATTATAAAATGCAATAATTTATAACATTATTCTGGTCAAGTGAAATAAATTGGAATTGCATCTTTGGCTTTGATTGCATTTTCCTTTGTTCGCATTAAGAATTAAAATATTTTGTGGCTTCATCATTTTCTCAAAGCCGCTTCTTCACCCTTTCGTTTATTTTTTAACACGAGCTTGAGAATGGCGAGACAAAATAATATATTATTCCTTCACGTACCTACTCTTAATGTCGTCTTCGTTTACTTTGCAGATTTTCAAGTAAAAGTACGTTTTGTGTTTCCCCATATTTGAAATGAATTAGCATATTATTACAACTCATTACAGCAAATGGGCTGGCCAGTTTGTAAAGTTCCTAAAGTCTAATTTGCATGATAATCGAACAGGAGCAGCAGCCTAAAACATTCGATGTTGTTTTTGGCTTTTGGCATTGGTAAAAAATATCTGAATTCGAAAATAATATCAATATCAAGGATAAATTTTTTCCAAAAATTATCATATATTTTTGTTGCTGCAATTCAAAATTAGTTATGTCTTCATTGTCTACGGAACATGTTTCCTTTTTCGAAAATCGTTTATGCATAAAAAATATTGTAAAACTATTAAAACGCTGTCATCTTCTACAGCTTCTTCATTATGAAGTTTGAAAGGCGTAAGGCTCATGTTGCCCTACGTACTTATTTGCATACTGACAATTAGACTACCCAAGTTCTAAAAGCTGTTCTAAGGATATTTACAAGCATTTCATATTCATGCTAGAACATCACTATTTTGTCTTATCTCCTACGCACAAAGTCATTGCATTGTACACATCAACGCATGATACCTACTTATTTGAAATACGCTCTGTTATGCAACAATCTGACATGTTTTCCGTTAAATTTTACAACGCGACGTGACTGAACTAACCATAGGGCATTTAAAAGGTGAAACTTTATTTTTTTGAAAAAAAAACAATATATTTATTTTTCTAGTTTTCCACTTTCCTTGTAGCAGAGTTCTCTACTACTTTGATGTTCCCAATTTTTGTTTTGATTGGTTACCCATAAAAAAGTCAAATATTGGGACATGCATCGTTTGAAATGATGCATGATGCAGTTGCAGTAAATCCATAACCCGACATCCCTAAGGGTGAGAAGAAGCATTACATAACTTTTTTCGATCAAAAGATGAGACTCTTATTTTAAGATGACAGCGGGAGGGGAGCAAGTCAAGTCTGAAGCCTCTAATTATACTGGTTAAACAAAAGATCTTCCCTCGCAATCGTAGTGAGTAACGACAAACGTTAAAATACGATGTGGTGAGGTGAGGTGGAATGCATTCTGCAACGCCGTAAAATCAATACCCTTTACCAAAATTTATGATTCATTTAGTAATGACTTGATGATGGTTGAAGTCTTGAAGCCAACCGACATCTACGAGGTTCAATAATTAATGCAGAAAGGCATACAAGTCGTAACAGTAATTAGTAATTACTGAACTAATTAAATTTAAATTTACTTTTGTGGGGAGCTCAAAGAAAATTTTTAAAGAATCAAGCTTTGTTGTTTCACGACCATCCTCATCATCATACCTATTGCATAGGGCATATGCATAGTATTTCATCATGATGCCAATAAAAGTGAGAGTCAGGTGAATGTTTTAAACAAATCATATCATTCTATCCCATATAATCTTAATCATAATACTTATCATGAGGTCGCCAGAAGATCTTATTGTTCAAAATATACAAATATGATTTGATTTTTGATGATTTTACTGAATGAAATCATAAAATGATTTTTTTGAAAATCACGATATTTTAGCGTGCATCTTCTTACAAAACATTTTTTTATCGCAATCTCTCATTTTTTATCTCATATTTATACCAATTTATGATTTTATAAAAACTGCAAAAGTCTCCGATGAGATCAATGATCGTGATCACGCTTATTGTAGCAGGTGCATGCACAAGCAGGTGGGAAGATCTAGAACGTGTTTGATGTCATTAGTCGATGCATTTCTGCTTTCCTATCAGATTTTAAAATTATCTTTATATGCACTTTTTCTCTCATTGTTCAGTTCCATTCTTTCACTGCAGATTTATCTTCTTAAATCTCTCGTGAAAAGTGGCATTTCATCAAGTTGACAATTACGGATTTGTTGACGTCGTGAAAAATTAAATATCGTCAACTACTCAACACTAGCACATTATGCATTAGGATTTTATATGCAAGAGTCTTGAAATTGAAACATTAAAAATATTATTATGCAACTGCTCATTTCTCTAGGCCAGCCACTTTGTCTCTATTTGCACCATTATTTTTAAACAGCTTCATTCATCAAAATTAGGAGACTTTACGACATCGTGCATTCCCCTATAGCAAAGACGAGCCAGGTTTTTACTACTCTGTTTTCTAGCATTACAATAAACTTTTTATTTAAAAAAGAACTGCTAATTTTTTGGCCAATTGTTATCATCATCATTACGGTGGTATGGTGTTTTGTGGTATACGCCTAGTTTTCAGTGAGAAGTGAGACGCAATTATTATTATAACAATTTATCTTTTCTTTGTGACAAAAAATCGTAAAATTATTTTTCAGAACTTTTAATAAATAACTTCAGTGGACAAGGCAAAGATAGTGATTTTCTATCGTTTTATTACTGGTCTAGCCAAAAAATATTTTAAACTGAAATGATAAGAAACTAGCCACATATCCTATCTATCTCTAAAAAATCATCAGCCCTTCTCTTTTTTCTATAGCTTTACCTACATATTTTGCTTACTTTGCTCATCCTTTTTGCGATACTTTTTGTGCGATGATGAGACTGATGGGAGGTTACAAAAGGGATAAAAAATGCAAAAAATATGAACTATCTTGAAATATCGGCGATCTTTTCTTCTGTTTGTTTTGATGAAGGTGAGGGGAATCACAGCGATGGCGATTCTGATTCATCTCATATTAATGTGCGATTGTAATCGTACACATTCTATAGTTTTCATTTTATGCTTTCTTATACGGCGTGATGTGATGATGAGCAAATCAGTGACAAGTTCTCTACTATCTGCATTGTAATTATGGAGATGATGATGATCATCATGATGATCATAACGACGAGAATGATGATCCGATCCTCCACCAGTGACCAGAAATTCATGCATTTTTTAAAGATGGACAACCCAAATATGATAAAATATGTTAGGGGATATATATCACCGCTTATGAATGCAATTGCTTCAGACTATTTACACATAAATTCAAGTTTTCTGCCCAAAAGCTAGTTATGGAATGAATGAAAAGGAATGAGCATGTCACGCACATTCTATTGCACCTTATGCCAGATATCAACACGTTTGAATAATGTATCATTAAGAACGTTTGACAGCGATCTAGGAATTTTAGTTTTTAAAAATATTTTTATGCAATATATGCTCGTGTTGCATTCCAAAGGAAAACGCTTTTGAACTTGCAAGTCCCGAAGCCAATAAGATCTGTTTAAATAAAATTGCACAAATGCGTTTGACGTAACTTCTGCGAAGAAGAAGCATTATTATTATTGTTTCATGCTTAGCTATAATAGAACCTATTATATTTAACAAGGTGCTCGTTTCAAATTGTCCATCCACTAACCTCTAACCCTTCAGCGGATTTAAATTTATTTTAGTAATGATGTGACACAATATAAATGACCCTTTAGTCAAATAGTGACAGCTTTAATGGGCTAACTTACACACATTTTGCAAACCGACGCTTGGTTTTAGTTTGCATAGGACATGCTATCTACATGCTAAAACACTTGTAACAATTTGCATAGGCAATCATCATGAATAAGATCATCATGAATGAATACATGCATTTATAAATGAAGAAGTGAGTACAAGAAAAGTAAAGCCACTATAATTCCTGTTATGCAATATGCAATGCTTATGGCTTTTCAAGAATAATACGAACTAATTTGAATTTGAAATGCTTAAAGGTTACGCGTCTCCCTTTTGCTTTAATGAAGCTGTCGAGTTGTTCACGCTTCGACTGAAGAAGTCGCGACGGAAGCATGGAGAATGAAACGTGACATTTATGATGATCAAAAGATAGGGTTATTGACAAGACCAAGACCAAATATGCACTTAGTTGTCACCTTATTCGTTCATCCCAAACCTCAATAGAAAAAAATACCCTTTTATCATTTCTCCTTTCTTTATTAATCATTTTAGGTAATGTGCATTCATATTCATGCGCATGATTAAAGAGACTCTCAGCGGTCACTCTTCAAAACAAATTATAAAACCGAAGTTTTAAGTGAGCCTCATACGCACGAACAGAGATTTGTTTAGAAAGTAAAAGGAGACTGTAAAATTGCTCCTCAATTGAACTGTAGCGAATAACCACGTGTTTCAAATATTTTGAGCCCTAAATAACGATAATCATTGGAAATTATCATTATGAAAAAATGAATGGCATATATGATGACATGAGTTTTTTTTCATACAAGTGCATCATCATCATCATCATACAGCGTACATCATGTGGTTAATTTTTGTGTGCATTTAGCTTTTACATGTGCAGCGCTAATTGTTTATTATGCTTTTGATGACGAAGGATCCTTCTCCTAAATCTAAATTGTCGCCAGTAGTCGCCGCAAGCAAAACCATAATGTGCAATTTGCTCATTGACATGAGACGTCAAGTAGGAGAGAGAGGATCATTCTTCTAAGTACAAAAAAAACAACAACAAGAAGAAAAAAGTGATTATATGGAGATTGGTAACTTACTAACGACACTGAAACAAAGTACAATGAAAAGATTTGCCAAAAACATTAAAAACATGTCATTCGGAGAGAATACACACTAACAATCCATCCCTCGTTCTATTTCCATGTCGTACACCTTCCACTAAAGAAAACATTTTGTATGATAAAATAATGGTAGCCAATCTGAATGAGTAAATGGACCTAATCATAATAATCGTCAAAACGTCATGGTCAAAGAAGTATATAATAATATTTTTTGTAGACGACGACACCATCTTTAATATGTGAACATTCTACAGCTCCTTTTTTCTCTTTGTTCAGCGGGTCATTCTCAAAGGTATCATCTTCTCGCAAAAAATAGAAGGCATCCTCATTTTTGGGAACGGTGTTCGATATTAAAGAAATGCATGTGGTATTGCCATTGCATATTGCATCCCTTTTCCTCTCTGGTCGATTGGTTGGATTAGATGGATGGATGGATTGGAATGCTCACATAACAATAGTCGTCACCTCTCGTTTGCAATGACGGCGATACAATGATGATGCTGAGGGGATTCAAAAAAATATTGCTCACATTTTTACTTTCAAAGACCTCGCTCTTTTCATTGCTGTTCAGTTTTTTATTGTCTTTCTCTGTGCAGATCATCAAATCGATATCTTTGTCTTGTAAAATGGCAAATAGGGATGGATGAATGGAAGGATCATATTTTACAATTGCATGAATTTGCTGTTGTATTATTATGTAGATAGGCCTATATGCAGTAAAAATGAGCGACAAAGGCCACCATAACCACCTCTAAAAGTTTGAGGGAAGACGCTCCAACTCCACCACCGCGTCGTCGCGTGGTGCATTTTTCATGAAGATGATAATGTGAATGTGAAGTCTTCATTCTCAACTTTTGTGATTCCATGCAGCTAGTTTGATTTCTGCGATGGACGGACGCCATCGTATCTGAGATTTGAGAGGCTTTGTTCATCTTTGAATAAAAAATAGAGTGGAACTATTATTGTCTGAAGGGAATGTTAAACTGAATCAAAAAGGTAGTGCATTTTGAAGTGGATCTGCAGTCACTGATTTTCATGAAGTGGAGCAGAGTGGACGTGGTCACGTCATTCATAAAATAAGTCGGCGTTTACTTCAACTCTGTCTTATGGAAAGTTGTGAATAGAGAATTTGACCATTGGACTTTTAAAAGCCGGTGAAAAACAGTGAGTTCTGAGTGAAAACTGATCATAAGCCGGATTTGGAGAACAGACTGTGAAATTAAAGTGCATGAATTTTGCTAGTATATCCGCAATGCCAAAATGATAATTTTAAGGTTTAGGTGATCACTGATCAAGGATAAAAGAAGTGCTCAAAATAAAAAATAGTGTGGAACTGAAAAGTATTATTTAAAATGACTGCACTCCTGAGGAGGATGGGCTGGTGCCCATTGTTGTTCCTTCTATTTGTGATTAGTTGCAGTAAGTATTTAAACGGAAACTAGCAATCTAAATTTTACTTAATTCTACCAGTGGCATACAAACACACTAATTTGCATTTCGCATGCATGTTCTGATACAGATGCTGTTGATCCCATCGACTTTTTGGAATCCCTGAAAGATGATGAGGACCCTTCGCCCAAAGATGGGTCATCCACTGAGTATCCTAATGGAGTCAATGTCATTCCAGGTATATCTATTTACCTTGATCTTCTTCAAAATTCTCGTTAAGTAAAAAGTTCAAAGAGTGCGTACATAATTGGTATGCAGAGCCCTATGACGTTTGGGGCAAGGTGAGACAGGCACAATAATTTACTGCTATTACGTTTTAATATCGTTTCGACAGGTGAAGCAGAGGTTAACTATCCTGTCTACTCATCAATCCCAAAATCCTCATTTTCTTGTATCGGCCGCCCCGTCGGATTTTACGCTGACACGGAATTGAGATGCCAAGTTTGGCACATTTGCGATGAAGAGTCTCGCCAACAAAGTTTTCTTTGTACTAACGGGACAGTATATTCCCAAGATAAGCGAGTGTGCGACTGGTGGTACAATGTAAACTGTGACCCCAACGAAGTCAGTCGCAATTACGAGCAAAATTATGAGTTGTACAAGGGACCACCCCCAAAGTCTGATAATGACCAAGACCAAGGACAGGAGAACAAGATAAACGATAATTACAACAAAAAGAAAAATGTTAACGATTTCGACGAGTACAAATCCTCAACTACAAAGGCCGCTAGCAGGGAACCCTTTTACAACCAGCCAACTTCCCCAAGACAGAACTTCGAGTCCCAGCAACGTAACAACAATAACAGAAATGATCAACAGTACTCCAAACCCACGCCTTCCTACGATGATCCTTCCACCCGTAGAGACTCCAGCTTTAAGAACACTGATGATTATGTTCCTGCTGCCTCTAGAAGGCAGCCTTCACCATCGGCAAGGCCAACTACTACCACTACAACGTACAGACCACCCACAACCTATTCTACTCCCCCTCCTCCTGCCGCCCTCCAAGGAAGTCCTTTCTCCTCTGCACCAAGGAGCTCTCCCAACAGGCAAAGTTCTCAAGCACCACAGCAAAAACCAACTCAAAGTTCATTCCCTTACCCTCCCCCACCCCCACCAGGTTCCCCGGGAAGATCGCAGCCATCCATTAAGACTTCAAGTGCAAATGGGAAAAGAATTGTTGAAATTAGAGTGCCAATCAGCCAGATTCCCCCTGAAATCCTCGCCAAGTATGGAAAGCGAATTCCAGAGCATATTTTGAAGGAAATTTTCCTGAACTTCACCCGAGGTCAACAAAAGGAACTCCAACAAGAAGCTATCAAAAGTGCGAATCCAACGGGTGCGGGAAACAGTCGATCAGCTCCCCCAAAAGCGCCTATCCCACAAAGCCAGCCACAACCTCAGTCTCAGTCTGCCCCGCGAACACAAAGTAAGAGGCCTGTTGACTTTGGACCCCCACCAAGCAATAGCAAGCCTTCCAACGGAGTCAAGAGCGATATCAATAACAATAACAACACGCCTCCCCCTCCTCCTCCACCACCACCCCCAGCGGAACCCCAACAAAAGTTCAGACACAGTACTCCAAGGAAGGTTGATGGAGTAAAATTTGCAGCTCCCACCAGAGAGCTTTTGGCAGACTATGATGATGAAAGGCAACAAGTTGGTGAAAGTCAAAATCCAATCTATTCCTACCAACAACTTTTTAACGGACATCACAGAACCTCAGGCAAATCACAAAGGGTAAAGGAGTCATTCACAGAGCCCCCAACAACCACTACAACCACAACAAAAGCTCCTTTCTCCCAGCATCCTCAACAGCCATATCAAGACTTCTCTCGAGCGCAGCCCAGACGACGAACCCAAGTACAGACTACTTCCACTCCCAGATATATCCCCACTACAGAGGAGCCTCAACTGATAACCGATCGTTATTTTCCAGTTGCATCCAAGGAGGAAAAGATGAAGGCTGAGATCAGAAGGATATTCTTGATTGCCAAACAAGGAATACAAGTCCTCCCACCCATTCCGGTACTCTCCGGAAGCGCGGCCAGAGAAGAGTCATTCCCTCCACAACCCACTCCAAGGAGATTTCCAGACGTGACCAGGAGACCCCAGGTGCACAGGCAAACCACCACAGAAGATTTCAAGAAACTTCCTCCACCTCCGCCACCAAAAGTATCTATTCCCGAAGACTACTACGTGAAAAATGAAAGGTTTCAAGAAGCTGAAAGTCGATATCCAACTCCAAGCATCCCACCTACCTACATCGAACCATATTCTCAGCCTCGTCAACGACCAACGACCACCTCGACGACAACTACAACCCAACCCCCTCCACCACCAACCCCATTCTATCAGGAGCCCGAATTTTACCGAAGAAATAAGCCCAACAAACCTCAGCAGAATAACAAAAAGAAAGTCACCACGCCGGCCCCAGAAGAGAAAAAGGACTACAACGACTATGATAACGATGACGGCTCTCCACGCGAGAAAGTGAATACAGACGAATTAGAACTCTTACGACTCGCGCAAGAATATATCGAGCTAACTGGACAGGAATTTGGAATCAAACAAAAGAGAAGCGAATAGTTATCTATTAAAAATTTTAAAAAATGCTTTGAATCGTAAGAGTAATTTTCATTAAATACATTATTACATTATTGTTTTGACTAGTTTTAAGGTTGACGAATATGTACAATATTTTATAATAATGTCATGACTGATTCACCTCGAACAGACTCATTTTTTAATAAAAGTCAATGATGACCAAAACCTTATGTGAAGTCTGATCTTTTAAGCATTAAAACAATGCTAATACGGTACATATAATAATTTATTTGCGAATTAAATAAAATACATTGCATACAGAGAGAGCACAACATGTACAATTCATAAAACAAGAAAAAGTTGTGCAATGCAATTTATGCACTTTAGTTCTAATCTAGATAAATTATTTCGAGCGTAAAGCAGACGAAAACTTAAAAAAGAAATAAAAATAAAGATTCATGCGGAACTGCGGGACATTTAGGCAAATACAATCGTCTGAAAGCTATAATTTGAAAATTTGGTATGTATAATGCGACACGAGCTTTGGAAGAAATAATCATAACGAATAATTTATTTGATTTGCATCACGCAATGGCTAATTAGTAGATTCCAAGGGTACTTACAGCATTATGAATTTTGCTGAGGAAAAGTACGTTTACGTAGATCAATCAATCAATCACTGTATGTACAGACAAGTATTTCAAAAAAAATTAATTTTATGCAAGGAGATTTAATTGTGCTGCGGCATTTCAGGAATTAGAGACGTGAAAAAGGTAGTTAAAAATGTCCATGTCACATCACGGTAATACGCAAACCGGTGTTGACCAGCTCAAATTAATTTTATGCAATCAGATTTAATTGTGCTGCGGCATTTCAGGAATTAGAGACGTGAAAAAGGTAGTTAAAAATGTCCATGTCACATCACGGTAATACGCAAACCGGTGTTGACCAGCTCCAGCCCCAGCAGCAACGTTCGCTTCAGCAGCTTGACCTGCGGCGTCAGGTGAGTTGCCGGCGGGTGTAGCGTCAGGATTATCAATGTTTTCAGCCGGCTGAGCTTCACGTTGACCATCAGCATCCGCGTTTGGTCTGACGGGATCATTTCTGTTGTGATCAGGAGCAACACCAGCGGGATTGTTGTTGTTATTATTTCCCTGTCTGTCGTTCGGTTGATTTTGGTTGCGAGCTTCCGGTTGTTGGTTCAGTATTGGCCTTCTCTGAAAGCTTAAGTCAAAAAATGAAAAGCCAATATGAAAATTACAGCAAACTTTCCGAAACTTTTCAAGTTACTTTTAACTTTAAAACTTACAGAGCGATAGCAAGAGTGAAAATAACCACGAGAAGGAAACGTGTGAAGTTTGAGTAGAAATAAACGACTCCAAGGATAAGAAATACTCTGCTCAAAGTGTAAGCCCAATCCAAAAGATCTCTTTGGTTTTCCTCATCGTCATTTCCAGCCGGTGGCCCTCCGATTATTCCTCCTATGCCCCCGAAATTAGCACCCATGCCTAGAAAATTAGACAAACATTTACATTATAACGTTTAGACTTCCTGCTAACTTTCGCCGAATAATGATTAATTAATGAACTATACCTTGTCTAGCGCGATCATTCGGAGGGGGAGCAGCAGCAGCAGGAGCCGGTGGATTCTGATGATTGACAAGATGTGGAATGTTGGGAACGTTAACGTTCCCACTTACAGGGGAAGCAGTTCCTCCTGCAATTCCGTATGCACTAAAGAAAGGATACACAATGAAATGACAATTAATAATTTGGTTATGTTACAGCTCGTAAAAGTACTAGCCGAAGGCAATAATTGTTCTTACAGGTTCCAACTACGCATGTATGCTGACATCTGTTCTACATAAAGTTGATGCAAAGCGTAGAACTCAGGTGGGATGCCACTATTGCCATTGATTTCAAACGGATTAGGGTGGTTGACGTGCCTTGGATCGGGCATCATTGGATTAGGAATTGGAGACGCGAATACCGACCCTTGAGATCCCGCTTCAGCAGAATTGTCACTCCTTGAATTTAAAAAATATATCGTGTCACATTAATTATGGAATCCGAATCACCATCAATCAAACTAAACCTTTAAAATGTTTGAGTAGAATACAATACAAACCTTGCAGTTCTTTGGCTAGTACTGATGTATGACTTTGAAGTGCAAGCCAAATGAATAGTATATGGACCGGAATGCTGGTAACTTTGAGACGTAAAAGAGCTTCCACCCAAACCAAATACATCCGTCAATAATTGCACATCATCCAGTAGGTGTCCAGCGTAAATTAGTCTCTGATCAGCGATATCCTGTTGAATGATTCAAAATTATCAAATTCACTAGGATTGATAAGGTAAACAAAGTTTTCTTTGGAATATGAATGAATATGCCACTGCTAATCATGTTCATTTTATTCGTGCGTGGAATATCCCGATTGGTGCATTCACATCAAGCAAAAGATAAGCATTTTGATAGATAAGACAAGGCAGACGCAAACACAAACATACGATCACGCTATACTCTCTACCATCAATTCGCATTAAAAAACCCTTTCTTCAGGTATTGGTATTGGTAAATTGACAATATGAAGCGGAAGTGGTCAAATTAAAGATGGAAATTGAAAGACTTACGGGATGGAAAGAATACAGCGTCCGAATCTTCTCCTTCACTTGGCGCACTGATGTCAGCTTTGGATTGCAGCTGAATTCCACATCCTCACATGACGGGTGACTAGCTGACTTCACCCTGACAAGGACCACGTCCTCAGTTTCCCCGAGCTTATCGGACATGATTCTAATATTCAGAGAAAAATATTCTTCACAGGTTTTATTGGAAGATAAAGTTTTATTTAATCAACTGGAAACTAGCACAAATGTTGAAATGATTAAAGGCTAAAATAATTATTGCTTGCTCTCGAAATTTCTCACATAAGCAAATGCCCGAACCCCACCTGAAGCCGAGATTAATTTAATAATTAAAAGTAACCACCTAAAATAAAACTGTGATCGACTATACTTCACAAAGTTAATTTTACTATAATACCTTATACCTAGAAAGAATAATAAATTCGCTAAACTTACGTGGACTAGAGATTTATACGGGTGAGACAGGGACAGGAAGCTTCTTCGCGTGCCAAAATTAGTACTCTCTCCTTTTTAACTGTTAACGTTAACGCAGGTAAATTATTTTCTATCCTGCTTTGTGTCACCTAACCACCAGCAACACTACAATAATTACTCGAGTCGAAATAGTTACTTCATTCACCGACAAACCCAGACTCAACCTAGCGAACCAACTAGACTTAACTAAACACGGCTAATCAGGTAAAAAAAAACTATATTTCATTGGAAGAATGGAATGTTCCGTACATGTGTATTTAGTGTGCAGTGGCTTTTCTTACTTACTACGACACTTATTGCCGATGTTTAGATCTGCCTAATTGCGTCATCGTATCATCATCATTATCATTTTTAAACACTCCGTCTCGTCTCTTGTTTTTACACGGAAGAGTCAGCACTGTATACACTGCTGCGCTGCTGCTCATAGTTTTCAGCTGATGAAATCAAAACAATAATATTCGCCCATATGTACTGTCCCAGTCATTTTGAAATGCATCTGAAAGAAATTTCAAATGCATTGCTTGCTTGGCTTGAGCTTTGCTTTGAGCATCAACAAAACAAGTCATTTGATTATTGTACATGCATGTATCCTGCCTGCAATAGCAATTTGAGAACTGAGAACCCCATAGAAGTAAGGCCACGTAGATTAAAAACCACAAGCTTACAATCTAGATGAATTGTACTTGAATTTAAATGAGTTGCTAAATGCCCCACAAATTCTTCCTTTCACAAATTCCAAAATTCATTGTGTTTATGCGACTCTCCGTCTGATGGAGAGACAGTCCAGGAAAAATTCTGTATGGCGGGCTAGGCCCTACAATGGTCCATTCATAAGTTATAGGAATTGAGTTGCATAACCTTAAATTGCTCATGTAAGTGCTCTTTGGCTTTTGGTTTTGATGATATATTAGATTATACAAATGAAGATAACACAGTCGTAGACGTAGGGGTCATTATTACCTTATTAACATTAGAGACCTTATTAACCCTCATTTTTAGACGAATAGTTTTATCAAAATGACCGTGTCTTCATCATGTAAATGTTAAAGGTTATAGAATAATTTGAAATACTTTTGATAATATATTATCTTCTTTGGTCATTAATTATAAATATTTTTTAATAGGCGGCATTTGTAACTTAAGCAGTTTAGGAATTTATAAATGTCCAACACAAGTATTAAACATAGAGGTATTATCCATAATAATATTGCATTGAAAGATTGAAAGTTAGTTAGTGCAAGCCTTGGTTTTTGCCTAGTGGCTTTTGTAGATTGTAAAGCGACCTTTGGAATCTTCTTTGTATGACACCTTCCCGCGCACAAATTCCTTTCTGGCCTGATCTGGTTATTGATGCATCACCTCCCTTGTTGTTGAATGAAGAAGAGAAGTAAGCAAGCGAGCGAGCTCTGTAAAAAAGAGTGGAGAACAAGGTGTTTTTCCGCCGCCTTTCTTTTACGCACAAGAATCCAAATCCTAACTGGAGCTTAATTGGCGAAAGCGAGACACGACTCATTCCCTCATGCACGCAATAATAATATCATAGGACTAAAAGTAAAAGCCTAAAAATAACAATAATAATACATTTAATGTTTTACCTAGCTGTTTTAAGTATTTAGGAATACGTTGTGTTTGTGTCTATATAAGATTATAAATCAGTATCATAATCATGTAGTTAATTAATTTTTAGTGGTATAGAATACAGGATGAACTTGACATCTTCGCTGTTTGAATATTGGTCAGTGATAAAAATGTGAAACGTCGTATAATATTCTTGTGGATTCCAGATTTTAAAGAAAGGGACAATAAAAGGTGTTTCAGGGAGAAAGGATTGATTGTATATTATTGGAGGGAAACGAGACTTGATTGAAGGTGGAGTTTAGACTAGAGAGGCAGAAAGACGGAGACCAACCAAAACAAAAAAAGGTAAGAAACCCTTCGCCTTCTCTTTATTGCTGAGATGAGATCATCGGACGAGCCCTGGGACAAAAGTGTTCTTTCTTGTTGTGTGCGTAGGAAACTTTTTCCCTGGCATTTCGTTCTTCACTATAGCTTTGTTGCCGTCTGCTCACCTATCACCACATCACTCTCACTGCTCGCTCGTCTTGGTTCAGTTTTTATAGTCAGAGTCAGACAGGGTCAAAAGCAAGATGTTCCGTTTTGAAATGGGGCGTGTTTGTCTTAAAAACAGAAGTAGTTCGTCAGTGACATTTTAGTTTTTTAAAATTCCTACTCCACGAGAAGTTCCTTACTTCGAATTCAATATTGTTTAGTTGATTGTGAAAATCAGCAAGCTTTAACTATTTGACAATTTCAAGTACGGTGTTTGTAATTTTAAAAAATAAGGTCTTAATGTTTTCGTCTTATTGGCTTATTTGTCTCAAGGTCTTGATGGGTTAATGTGTGTGGTTGCAATATTGAACTAGTTTCGTCCTCTTGATTCTTTGCTTATTAGGGTGTAAACTATTTACTTAATACTATTCGCCGCAAGGCTGGTGAAAAGCAGCAAAAATGATGGAGGTAAACGGCATCGGCCAGCCAATGGAGATTTCTATTACTGCTGAAAATGTGACAGTTACGGAGGGTGGAACAATGACGATGTCATTACCAGACGGGGTGATGACGGATGGGGAGGTTGTTATTCTTCCGTCGGACATGCATCATCATATTTCAGCAGAAATTCAGCATGCCATCGGGGAGGAGGCTTATGAGAGGTTTCAAGAATTATGTGCTGATCTCAATTTGGATGCAGTGACCAAGGAGAACGTCCTACGGACATTTACGAATGTGAAGCAGAAGTTTACCCTTGAGGTATGTGTCCGACCTTCATATTTACCAGCACTATGTGTAATGTTATCAGACTTGATTTGATTAGGAAAAGAAATAATTCAGATATTTATTGATGTTGACGTTTAGGGTGACCCAGCGCATTGGCTTTGTTGTGGGATATATGTGGCGTGTCGCCAAGCTTGTATTCCGTCGGTTGGATCACCCACTACATTTCACGGAAATTATGTTAACTTGACTCGTCTTCTTCGTACTTCAGGGTTAAGGTAAGATTTAAAAGTTATATTAACTTTCATTTCATCAATCAAGCTGTACTCCTTTGGCTCATATGCAATTTATGAGATTTTCCTTGTTCTTTTTATGAATAGCTTGGTGGATTTCTTCGACAAAAGCAGGAAGTGGGCCGATATGACAGACCTAAATCAGGAATTCCGTAGCAAGATCGAGCGACTTGAAAGAAACTTTGCAGTGACTACGGTCATCTTCAAGAAATATGAGCCAATCTTTAGTGGAATTTTCAAGGATTTTTCTCGATTGGAATTGGACGAATATCGAGCTAATCGTAAAAAGTAAGAACTGAAAGTGCCAACTGCTGATGTTCGTTCTGAATTTAACCAATATACTAATCATTGGATATTGGTTGTTCATAGGTTGAGCCCAAGATCTGCTGCCGATTTGTTCGAATTTTGTTGGACTTTATTCTTATGCGTCAAAAGTTCCCTCAGGATCAGTGATGATTTGGTTAACTCTTATCACCTTTTGCTCGCCAGTACAGATCTCGTCTTTTTCAACGTTGCACATGCTAATCGAAAAAATCTTCTTACTCAGAAATTTCAAGGTTTGTTGAAAAACGCCTTATGACGAGAGCCATTCTTGATTAATTTTTTTCAGTTTGAACTACTCAATGATTTGTGTGATGTCTTTACAAATTAATAATTATTTCAAATTTTTTTATCAGAATACGCCGATATGGCTGGATTGGTTGATTTACGCCTTATTGGGTCCGATCCTGCTTGTATCATCAACGTACTGTGTGATTTGTATGACGGAATTTCTGTGGAAGCCAAGACCATCAAAGAGTACTGGCTAAAACCCAAGATACGCAATATGATTGAACAAGGGGTTAGTGATTACCTAATTTGATTTCTCTTGTATCGCTAATAAAATCAAAATCACCTTTATTTCATTACCTTAAAAATTTGGGTTTTGTTAATTTGTAGTTGCTGAGGGGTGATGCTGACACACTGACTGGCTTGATTGATGAAGATGTGTTTGAGAGCAACTCCAAGCGCCTAGAAAAAGAATACGAGGAGTATGTTTTGACAGAAGGAGATTTTGACGAGCGTATGTATCTTTCGGCAGAGCGACAAGCTGACTTTGGAATGGACACGCAAGATGACTTTATGAAACCTTTTGATAAACAAGCTCTCTTCAAAACATGCCCTCCCTTAAGTGAATATCAATTGCGACACATCATGCCTGCTACTCCCCTAACTGGGAAGAAGTACTTAGGAGAGAAAGAAGATCCGTTGATTTCTCCCGTTAGCTCCGCAACACAGACAGTTAGCCGCTTGCAGGTAAGCTGTGCTAGTCAATTCACTCATTTATGGTTGCATGTTCCTTGTCCTATTCTAGTAAAAATATTTACTATCGATGAAAACTTTTTCATTCTGGTTTGTTAGGCTCTTCTCAGTGGAAGAAAAGCTGAACCAAGTCAGGCTTTGCGTGACATCCTTGTCCAGTTTCCGAAGGATCCTCTGCCTGTGATGGAGGAAAGGTTGAAGAATTTATCTGATCTATTCTGTGTTCGGTTTGCATGTACAAAGGGTGAGAAGCAGCCTGGAATGCACACGGAATTCGCGTATTATCGAAGCCAACTTGCCCAGACATTATTTTACAGGCTTCTGGAGAGCATCTTGACCGCTGAAAACAAGCAACGCGCTGATAAATCTGAGTTAGCGGTAAGCAAATAGAGAATATATGGTCATATCTCCATCATCATCATCTATATTTTGGTCTAGCTTTGCCATTCTCCGAAATAAGCTTAGTAAGCAGCTCGTGTCTTTTAATTTACAGAGTGTAATGATGGATGAATCTTTCCAAACGAGCCTGTATGCGTGTGCCTTGGAAATAGTCTTGTTTTCCTATAGCTCTCCCAAAAGATTTCCCTGGATTCTTGATGTGTTTGATTTGCCTGGATACTCTTTCTTTAAAGTCATTGAAGTTGTTGTTCGAGCCGAGGAAAACTTGAGCAGGGATGTTGTTAAACATTTAAGTCAAGTAGAGGAAACTGTTTTGGAAGAACTTGCCTGGGCAGAGGATAGTCCACTATGGACAGCGCTGAGCCAAAGAAATGAACCGACACCCGGCTGTGAAGAAGTATTCCTCCCCTCGCAGATGGAAAAAACTGGCGATAACCAAAATCAAGAGAACCCACCAAAGCGATATGCTGTAATTAAGAGTAAGAAAAAATTCGAAATGAACCTAACCTCTTCCATATTTTAGCTTTTATTCTTTTAAAATTATGCTAAAATATTTTGTGATTTAGCACCCCAAGGGGAAAAGTGTGTACCCGTCGCCGTAGGTGGCTCCAATCAGTCTACTCTAATCATTCAGGATAAAAACAGCTCTCAGATCTTGGGCGTCGTCCTTCCCTCAAAGCATGGCGATAAACCGAAACGCGGGAGCTCGACTGCCCTGTTTTTCCGAAAGTTCTATCATCTGGCATTCGTTCGCTTGCAAGATATATGCAAGAATCTTAATATTGAGGAAGATGTGCTCCGCAAGATCTGGACGTGCTTTCAACAATCCATAGTAAATTTTGTTGTTGATCTCATGAAGGGACGCCACTTGGATCAAATCATTATGTGCTGCGTGTACGTTATCTCGAAGGTATTATTCGTCGACTAAAAATTTTATGACTCGTCCAACTTATCAAATTACTGTAATCATTCCAAAAAATAAATTTGTTATTAAAGGTAATCGGAAAATCTCACGAAAAAAGTTTCACGGAAATCATGAGGTGCTACCGACTGCAACCCCAGTCAGCTTCTCGAGTGTACCGTCTCGTGTATCTGGGAAATGGACAAAAAGGAGATCTCATTCGATTTTACAACACGGTTTTTATCACATGCACCAAGGATTATGTGGCAAAATTTTCTCCAACCCGAACGGTATGGCAAATCCTCTTGCAACTGAAATGCAATGCACATTTAAAGCTGATTTGGTTTATGTTGTCGATTTTAATTATGAATGAATGAATATTAATGTTACAGGAGGAAGGAGAGGTCCCGCTGTCTCCCGTTCCACATTTGAAAGCAACGCCAATGTCACCATGTCGCAGAGTTGCTCAAAAGCATTCAGTGTTTCTCAGACCACTCAAGGGAGCCAAATCTCCTTCCCCCAACAAGCAAATCCGGTACAGCTTTGCTAGAAGCCCTAGCGCCAGTTTACGTGCAATAAATACAATGGTTCAGTCTGCCGAAAAGTAAGCATTTATCAGGATTATGCTCATGAATTGAAGACAAACTTTGAGATCATGATCATGTCGCGTGGATAAAATATTTATATTTATGCATTCGTTTCCCTTGATTTGCAGACCGAAAATAGCCAAGAGGATTTTGGTTACTGAAGGCGGTGAAAGTTCAATGGAATCGGTTGTTCCAAACAAATTCGTAAAACGCTTGCAAGAGTTCATTGATGATCGACAGACGATGGAATGAAGAATTATGAAGTTGTTTCAGATGTAAGGACGTGACTTGGGAAGAATCAATTCGATAATATTCTGTTATTTCTATTATTAGAGTTTAGTGAAGATGGAATACTTTAGTTTTTAATAACTCACTGTAAAGTTTTGAGGCTAAGAGACAAATTGTTTATCTACATATTTTATGTAAAGTGGATATAGGTATGTATTCAATTCAGTATTCTTCGATCGTTTATGAGTTTTTGACAAAATAAAACAAATGAACATGTAATTGGACTTTAAGAGTGTTCAACATTTTACTACAGCAATCATTAGGAACGGGTACGCTTTGAATTCTTCAGAATAATTATTTATACTAAAACACAAACTCATCATACAAACACTAAAAATCCAAATATTAAAAATTAAAAACCATTCATTAAATATTTATTTTGCAAATATCAAAATTCTTAAGTACAGGAATAACAAGTTAAATTATTCATTAAAATCCATTCTCATACATATAACATAAGTCACTTTTCTAATTTATACATCATTATTGAATTACACATTAACGGAATCTAATCGTGTTCCAAACAATAAGCTTTTTAAACATTTAAATGCATGCAAACTGGTTTCAATATGATTCAATTCATTGTCATTCCTCGTCGCTTTCGGATTCGTCCATGCGATCTTCATCTTCACCGCTTTCGACTCCGGATTCTTCCATCCTCTCTGGACTACCACCCTCCTGGCTGCTCTGGCTTTGACCTGGATCTTCGGCTTCAGCTGCTTCCTCCATTTCTTCATTTCCGTCGTCTTGGTCTTGACCCTCTTCAGGCTCTTCTTCTGAACTAGATTCTGATTCTACAACATGTCGGGGCTTTTCATTTCTTCGTTTTGCATTGTTGGCATTGTTCACAGCAACACACTTCTCATGATTTTCCTCCAAATCCTTTTCCCACTCTTCTATTTTCATCTATAACCCAAAAAAATTTATTCATTTAGTCAGTCTTGTCTTGGAGGACGTTGTAATTTTAACAGCAATTATGTTATTTACCTTTAGGTCTGCTTTGTTCAGTTTTTTGATTGAATCCAAAATAGTCATAAAGGAATCCCAAACGGCTTCATCACCAAGCTTGTCGGCATAAATGTTGAGGTTGTCCTTCATAATTTTAAGGGTCTTGTCGTTTTGCTGGATTTGGGTTAAACAGAAAGCAGTATCTTGGCAAACGCGCACAGACACAGGTCCCTTGAAGCGACCAACTATGCGTTCAACTAGACCTCCGAGTTGTTTTTCCTTCTTGATTTTGTTCAAAAGTGTTCTAGATTTATACAATCAATCAATGCAATGCATTAGCCCATTTTTTAAAAGTGATGTTATCAGTTATCAAACAAAAATATTTCGTAAGATATACATAAGTATTTAGACATTGCATACTTCATGATTAATTGGAAATTGTCTTGTGGAATATCTTCTCTGGCGGAAAGACGAGAGATGATATCCGGAATGCTGTTCTGAAGCACGTTGTCTTTCTCCGCGATTTGACTGATAAAGTCTCTGGCCATTTCTGAAATGTGCAAAATGGCGATTGTAAATATTACAAAAAAGCCACACAATCATACAAAGAAAATTCAACCCAGAGACTATTACTATTACTGACCTCTAAGTTCAAACGATTCATCACAAAGACAAGCAGCACAATCTGAAAGTTGTTCTCGGACTTTCAAGAGATCGGAAAGGGCAAGATATTGGATATAATCCATCGATGCTTTCCGAACACGCGCATCGGCGTGAGAAAGACTAACAAAATGGAGAAGAAGAAAAAATATTTTCAATGGAACAAGTTACATTTTCAAATGCATTGGATTGGATCCGTGTATACATTTTTTACTTACCCCGAAGAAAATCCATCGTTCATTTTTTCCATCTGGTTTGGGAATTTGATTGTTAACCGAATGGAAGCCTTCAAAATTTCCAATTTCACTGCAAAGGTTTCATCCCCCTTCCAAAGTTTGAGAAGGTTCTAAATTCGAATAATAAGATTTTAAGATCTTCCAAATGATTTCAAACCACTAAAGTTGACAAACGTTTACATATTTAAGATTTCTTTCTTTGAACTTTCTTTTTAAACTTACGTCAAGGTGCTTCTGAACAGAAGCCTCACAAATGAGCATCAACTTCGTCAGTGCTTGAACCACGCTTAATTTCAAGTTAAGAGATTTGATCTTGTCAAACTGTGAGCATAAGAAGAGGACATGAATCCTAAAGTTCCGGAAAAATCCCTGGTCAAGCAATTTTGACACGTATGTTTTGATATTATCCGCTTCGGCATCAAATCCAATGTTTCCAATTACTAGGTCCATCTCGTTAGCAGCATCGTTATTGCTTTGATTTATCGAAGAATTGATCATGGAGCCATTTACGACTGAGGTCCGAGAGCTTCTTTCCCTATTCTGCGTTCTCTTCTTTTTCTTGCTTTTGTCAGTCGCAGCCTTCCTCAATTTGATCTCTTTTGCGACTATTTGTTCATAGAATGTTATATGCGCTCCCAACAACGCTTTCCCAAAGCTCATATAACGGAACAGAATTTTCTCCGATGATTTGAAGGGATCTTCATGGTTTTGAGACTGCGAAGCAGTCGATGATGAAGCCAAAACCAGACCATGTATATTAGGCAGTAGCTTCATAACAACTTCATTTGGCTCAGTGCACATTCTGTAGATGATTTGCATCGAAAGCTCCACCACTCTAGGGTACATAAAGTCCACATCTTCCGTTCCTTCTTCCTTCAGGCCGTGCTCAACCAAAATTAAAATTTTCGTAAAAATGTCGTGGGATGGCGGAAACTTGATTTGGTCGGAGGATTTGCTGCGAATTACTGGTCTGGCTGTCTTCTTTCCCCTTCCCCCGGGAACTTCTGCCTCCACAACTTCCTCTTCTGAACGACAACCGTACAAGATTGTCTGCAGAGTGACTTTCGCGAGTTCGAAATCAGCCACTCCTCTTTCTCCTAGACCAACATCAATCAACTGAGACAAGTTGGAGGTGACTACTTTCTTCTCAATTTGCCCAATGATTCCCAAGATATACGCCGCACTTTTAGACTCATTGGCATCCCAAGAGCCAGTGGATTGAGAAAACGCATCCCATAAGATTTTGATGGACTCGGTAGTTAGTAACTGGGACCGATAAAGCTCTCCAATCATGCTACTCAAATTCTCTACTGAAGTTTCTGAAAGCGTTTGTACCAAGTTAAGCAGTTTTTTGACTGTATACACAGGACCAATTTCATTACTTGTTCCGATAAAAATGCATTTGAACGGTTCCACAAAGTCCTTCAATTCCGCAGCAGTCAGTTGTGACAGGGCATTGATGATGGAAACCGTGATGGAGTGCGGAGGCTGAAATCCAGCAGCTCTGATTGCGGCATAAAACATCACAGCTTCCTTCTTATCAGTGGTGGTTCCCAACTCTAAAAGTTTTCTGAGGCTGGGCTGGCATTTGTCGAGCTCGTAAGTCATCTTCATGCAACATTGAATATACTCAAGAAAGTCGCGGTTGTCCTTTACAACTTTTGGCGCTATGTAATTGCGCTCATGCAAATCCAGCGAATTAATATCTTCGGAAAACAAATCAGGACAAGAGGTCTTGAAGAATCGCAGATATAACACTTCATTCGTGTCTTCGTCTGTTTGCTGGAGAGCATGCAACACCTGCTGCATCTGTGCGTTCCTCCATTTTTTGATGGTTAAAAACATTGTTTCACATGCTTGCCAGTAGTCGCCCTTCTTCAAAAAATCGTCCATCATTTTCAAAGCTGCATCCGGACTCGTAACTCCCTCCTTGACGGTTGGCGATACGATGAAACTATCCAGTTGCGAATGCAAATGAAATTCCTTGATAATAAAGTAAATGGATGTAGCTGGATTGGCTTCGTCGCGCTGAATCGCCGCAACGATTTCTTTGAGTTTTTCCTCACGTTTACCGGCGAGTGCATTGATAGGTTGCACCATATATGGATATTGTTTAACTAGATCGACGACGAGACTTGTGGCTGCTTTCCTGGCGGTAACTGTCTTATCTAGAAGTCTCAATTTTACGTTCTTCAATATCGCCACGGCCTCCGAAGTGACCAAGCATTTATTTGAAACAATTTCGTGCAACAAATTGATCGATTTCGTTCTGACGAATGAGTTCGAATCTCGCATATGATGCAGTAAAATTTCGTCCAGCAGTTTCTTCCGCAGGGGCAGCCAGTTATCATGAGAATTCACACGCTCCCCTTGATCTTCAAAATCTTGGTCGGGTGCATCCTTTGTCATCTCGTCCCATGTCCAGTTCATAAGCGCGGATGCGACAGCTAGAACTGCATTTCTTACTACTTGAGACTCGGACTCGAGGAACTGGACTACCACGGGTAAGGAATGCATGGCCCCTTTCGGTTGCAGAGAGCAGAGTTGTGTTAAAAACGCCTGGAATCCCCGCTCATTTCCTGTCTCTTTTTCGAATCTCGCCATGTAAGTTTCTATCGTCTCACTCAGGGCTTGAAGAACAATGTTTTGCGCTTGATCGGGCGCTAGTTTGATCATTCGGTCGATTCCGCAAGCAATTATGCCAGCTGCATCCTCACTCACTTTCAGAAGGGGGATAAGACGGGCCATAATGCCTTTCTGTTCTTGATGCTTCAGCGCCAAGATTCCGAGCACATCAAATATTTGTTCGACTTCCTCATCTGCGTTTTTCAGCTTCTTTGCCTTGTTCTTAATAGTGGTGCATAGTGCAAGGGTCAAACATCGTATAAAATTGAAGCCTCCCTCCATACTATCATCCCAGATTTCATGCATAGGGGGCTCAACGAGCTTCCACAACTTCTGAACGATCTTAGGTCTCCACATAAACCAAAACAGTAGCTTTGAGTCATCCGAGTAATCAGTTTGTCGTCTCCCCTTCCCTTTCTTACTACCAGTAGTGGCCCTATGCATGGAATTGTTGAGATCTTCAGCAGTCACAGCACTTTCGATTTCCATGAAGGACTGGTACACGAGGGAGAATAACACTGCCATGTATCTTCGAAGCTTGTACCTTGTTGCACGATCAATGTTTGCCAAGGAGTCCTTGTTGTCTCCCTGTGCCGCTGTGATTTCCATGTAGAGCCGTTCCAAACAAACGTGGATGAGTTTGACAGCTTCGGTGAGAACCTCTGAACTGCAGCTGTACTCATTTTCTGTCTTGAAGGTGTTGGATATCGTCCCAAGATTCCTGATGAGCATGTCCAGTCCATCACTTTCGATTGCGTCACAGATGTCAATCAGTTTATCCTCAGTGATATCAATGGTTGGAGTGGCCACTTCATTCAACTCCACGCCTTCGCTTTGGAGGAAATTTCGAAGCTCGAGAATATCCATAATGGATTATTTCCCTGAAATCGGGATAGCAATTGAATTAAAATTACATGAAGCAGTCGTAGATCCGAAATTAGGATACGATAAAATTGGAAATTAGTCAGAAAATTAAACTCACCAGCAGCCGGGCTCTTTAGAATTCGTATCCAGTTATCCTTGAACAGCCAGCGGCTTTTAATTAAAACTGTCACTATGATTTAACTGGAACTTCGGGTGCAGTACAGCACTCTAAAGTACTTTCAAAGTTTTAATAGAATTTAAAATGTAGTAAAACGTCAAAACAATACGTACTCGTTCTTTGTTTTGCCTATACTCGACTCGACTGCATTATTGCAAATTAAATCTGCATTCGAGCAACTGGGTAATACTATCCTTCAAACGGATGACTTTCTGAAAGCAAAGAAATAACAGACGACGAGTTTTGCTTCCCGCGAACAGGAGCCCACCAACATACAGAAGCAATATCGGCACTTGCTCAATGCAGGTTCCATTTCTGTTCAATTCGCATTCATGTATTTCGAGTCACAACTCCATACTCCATAGCCTGCCAAATAGAGCAGAGAGAACCCAGACGAAAAGCAAGAATATGAGTGAACTGAATTGAATAGTCGTTTTTGAGACGAGAGTGAGAGGTGGGTTTCGTGTTCACGCTCATGCTCACCACCGTTCATCATATATCATCATCTTCATTTATCTCACAGATGTTCGCTTCGTCATGTGATACTTCTATTGACACAATTTGCATATCACGTTACACGACATTCAATAGAAATAATCAGGATTAGTAAAATAGTTACTTCGGAATTTAATTTAGTTTCGTTTGATTAAGAGTGTTTTAGTAATAATGATGAAAATGGAAAGTGTACTGACTTCAGAGGTCAAGCCTGAAGTAGTTACTGGAAGCAGTAGTGTTCTTTCAATGAAGCATTGTGTTCGATCAAAAAGTACAATTTCACGGGACAAATCTTCGGGAATTACTAGTACTAATTCAGAGAAGAGGCCAATCTCCAATAAAATTATTCAGTTAAGTAGTGCAACGTCTCTGGAACTTCTCACGAAAATGGCTGTCCAGTATTCCGTGTATTGCCAAACTGATTTGTCCGCTCAAGTAAGAAAGGGTTTTATTATAATAGAACCCATCATAAATAACGTCGATCTTTATGTCATGTTATTGGACTTTACTCTTTCTGTAACTTCATTTCTGTATTCATTTGATGATGGGTACTAAAAATAATTGCTTTTGAATTGAAACAGATTTCCAGGTTGGAAGAGTATCTTCAGGAAAGCATTGCTAAATTGGAGGAGCAGCAAAGTCTATTTGAAATCGTAAGGATGGCTCGCTCATTGCATGTTGCATAAACAAAATTATAATTAAAATCGTTCGGAGGAAATCGAATGGAACGAGTGGGAAGTTGTTGTAGTTGTGCTGATTTTTACATTTTCAGAAAGAAATTGAAAGCAGAGAATGGACTCAAGTTATTCTACCTCAACTAGTCAGACAAGCCCAAATGATGTCGACTGCAATGACGAAAAGACTCGATTCCTTAAATGAGCTTATTGTTTCAATCAAGATAGTTTTGGATCAGTTGGAGAAGCAGATTACTTTAGCTGAGCAGAAACTAGGATTGTATCCATCACCAAGTTCTTTTCGATCTGTGTTTAAATATTTTGTACGAAAAAATTCGTTACTATATTAAGCTTTGTATCGCTCAGCCACTTAAAAGTTCTTTTATTGGCTTTATTTGATCGTTATTCCGCAGATGAAGACAGACAGTGTTTCGTCACAGTCATCAGAATCTCCAGATGTCGTAGGATGGGATGCCGTTAAGGGTCAACTTATATGCGACGATCCTTTGAATCTATCTTCATTTTTAAAGTAAAAAGACATAAAACCCTACCTCTTCAAACTATCACGCCATGTTCTGGTCTGGGGTCTGGAGAGCTATGGTATTGTATTGATGTTGGCTACTTTAAAAACTGGATGAATAGTTATAGGCGGGGCTCATTAAGACTGGCGTTGCAAGCATTCATTCCTTCTTATTCAGTTTTCGTTTTTTCATAATGAAATCTTCCATGGTGTTGGAGTTTTTAGTGTTCAAACATACATACCTACACCTGAACAAATGGTGCGAATTTTCTCAGAATCTATGCAGTATGGTTGAGTATTTCAACATTCAACAATAAAAGCCATTTTAAGAGAACTAAGCGAACAAATTAGTGTCAATTCGATTTTATTGCCAGAATGCTACGTGTAACAGAAGATAAAGCATTTAAACCAGGTGTATCACGATAACTCATGACATCCCATGTTTCAATTAAGTATGTCTATCTTAAATTAATAAAGTAAGTACGATTCGTATATTATTATGTAATAAGTTTTATTCTCCGTCAAATGATAATTTGCATGAAAGCAATAAAAAATGTACCCTCATTCGTAGGTTTTAAATTATTGTTGAATCGAACAAATAAATCATGAAACATATTTTAATGAAAGTAAAACTGATTGAATGGAAATACTGACTGGAAGAACCTCAGTGTTCTTTTTGAAATACTGTAATTCGACATAATTCCTTAAAATTATCGACAAAAAGAAGCCGCACCGAAGTTTCATGGGTCGTGGTCATCATGACGAAAATAAGCCTTACGGATAAAGGTGTAATCTACTTGTGTGCGTTTCGATTCCACATTTTACATAATGCGATTGATACAAAATATTTTGGTATTTAATTTATATTGTCTAATCCGTGCTGAGATGTGCAGACATTATTAAGAATTGGCACGTCGTTTTGAAGTTTGAAGAAGTGACTCTAACTCTTCCTGTAAATTATCAATCAAAAAGTACATTAAGTCACGTTCTACCAGTAATGATAGAAATCATCATCACCTATCCGGCTAATTTACCTGTGTGTCCTCGCACAGAAGAGTGCATTTTTTAATTTGTGCTTTATGTCTTGACAAATGCTGAATTGCATGCGGCAAACAAGTGACAAAATCAGTTCGTTCGTTTCGAACTAAAGACATTTGTAGGATGTAATTACAAAAGTAGCATTGCTCAGCTTCATCTTCAGTTGGGGCTCGTTTTTTCTTTGACTTTTCCTTTCCCGAAGAATCTTTACTACTGGGTTTGCCACCTTGACTGACTCCCATTGAGATTAGTTTTTTCCGTAAGGCTAGTTCCTCAATTATTATCCTTTCTGCAAGAGGGGCAGCCTGTAAGACAAAGTTGTTAAATTCTCAAAGTTCCACTTTAATGACTCATCGTAATAGCTTATTTTGAAATATACCATTTTCATCACCGTAGAAGACACTTTGTTATCTTTGACTATGCTGAGTAGAAGTTTTTCCACAGGAAATACTGGCGGTTCCTTGCTATCTCGAATATCCTATGAATTCAGTGAAAAATACTTTTGTAAACCTTTGCTCCAGAAGTCTAAAATGATTTGAAATAACTCGCCTCACCTTAAACATTTCCATGCAAGATTTAAGCCATATTGGAGGAGCGAAACAAACACTTTCTGACACCAAATATCCTCCACAAATAGCAGAGGTAAATGATTTTGGAAAGACTACTAGAAACTCTCCTGGATTTTGTACTGCACGAACTAGGGGTACATCATTTTCCATGAGAAGCTCAGGAGGCACCTGTTACCAGTCAAAGTATCATTTTTTTATTTCATTGCTTGCAAAATCTTTTCCCTCAGCATGCAGACTGTCATTCGCACTTACCATTGCGGAGTCTGACGGGAGCCAGATTTTCTTGTTTTTACATTGTAACGGCATCAACTTCATCAAGGCTTTTCGGAACACTTTTTCATGACTTCCTGCCACAGAATACCTATGGATAGGATAGACAAAAGTCAGATGGCATAATATTTTAAAACTCTTGTGGCGAAATTGTGTACAGGTATTAACTTTACCAAATTTTGCTAGCTCCTGAATGCAAGTATTCCACCCAAGACAGACCATGTGGGTCACGATACCAGCAGTAAGATGTAAATAGCATGGAAACATGAAGCGTTGGAACAGTGGCCCCTGAATTTGATAAAGAGAAAGGTTGATACTTGCTGTACGATTGATAGTGCAATCGAGAGTGTTTTGATGTTCATGAATGTTCTCAGCTTACCCATAACAGGTCCCATACTTCGTAGTACAGAACCGGGGTTATTTGCTAACACTTTCAAATTCCAAGGATGTTTTGCCGATGCTTTAGGAGCTGGGAATCCCCAACCCTGTCCAGTGCAGTCAATGCTGCCTGAGTAAACGCATAAATACTTTTTCCCTTCCCGAACGATTTTCCAATACTCCTCTTCCAGCTCATTTATGGGAGGCTCCTTTCCATTCTGAAATACCATCCCCACTGTATTTCGAGCTACGCGATAGTAGGCGCTTAACGGCGTTCCTTTGCCCTAATTGTCCAAAAGAAATTTATTAATTGAGTTCTCCACAGATCGACAAAAGTAGCGGAATACATTAAATTTCAAAAATTCAAACCTTTATGACACAATCGTCTAATTCATCCATAGAATCTTCGTCGGAAGTTTCATCTTCAGACGACTCATCAGTCCTCTCCTGAAGCTTTTGAGTTCTTGATTTCCACTTTTCTTGTACTTGCTTATGTAGATTTTTTCTTTCCTCATCAGATAAGAGATCATAAGGGAGAATGTATTTAACGTAGACTCCATCTAATTTCGTTGCCCTATCATGCGTTCCCTTTGGTATATGCAAACGGTCAGCAACATCGGCCCACTTTTCCTTCCCAATGACTTCCGTCAAACCACCCAATGATTGCACTGCTTGGTAGAAAGTAGAAAAGTCTATTTCCACTCCTCCAATGACTGGAATTGATGAAACATCGACATCCGAACGCTTCAGATGCTCTTTAATGGCTTCCGTTTCTTGGACTGTAGGTCCCCATCGTTGGTACATTTTGTGAATGTAGTGGTTGTATGCGGTGAAGCGCATGTCGTCATTTACGTTGCATTCCGGCTGAAAAAAGTAATGCAAATTCATGGTTTACGAAGAACACACACATCTAAGAGTGTAACATCCAATCAACATCCAAGAGTGTAACACACACACATCTAACACACACATCTTAAAGTGTATTCGCTATTCGCTTACTCTAAAACTTCTTGGTGGAACAATTCTAGCCATTCCAAACTTCTCCGCTTCCGGTTGAATCTTCTCGAAATACTTAAGCGGATCTTCGAATTCCTGCTCGGTTGGATGATACGTCGGAGCCTCTTGCAACCTTGGGTTGCTCAATAAGTTAGAACTAGATTTCTTTGAGGAATTTCCATTAGAGCTCTTCTTGTTGCTGACATCGTCATTAGAACTGGGCTTTCCGCTGTTTGAATGATGTGCAGAACCTGAGCTGGAAGGTCTATCTGGCGTCTTTCTGTGTGTGACTAAAGGACTTTGTGTCTTTCTACTTGAAGGGGAACTTGTCATAATTTCGCGTTTAATATTATCCGGTCGAATTAACTGAGGACTATTGCGCATCTTATTGCTAGACGAAGGAGCGGATGAACTAGAACTAGGGCGCGACGGTGGCGGTGTTTCTGCTCGTTCCTGTTTCATATGAAGAAGTTTCACAGCATCGAATTTACTGGCGGTAGCAACTGCATCGTTATCATTCTTTCTTTGAGAGGATGATGACGACGACGATGAAGAAGAATTTTTATGCTCGTCTAGATCTAATTTCCTGCAAGAACAAAATTCAAATTATGTTTATGATCAATACGACGCGATGCGATTCATAAAAATTAACTTGTACAACTTACTTTTTCAGTTTTGATGATAATCCGCAATATGTTGCAGGATTTGTATCTCTTTTCACAGTTAGAGGGCTGGAAGGCGTGGGAAGAGTGGCAGGTTCCTTCTTCTTCTTCCCCGGCTTTTTGTGCTCTTCATGTTTCTCCCGGTCTTTGTGACTCTTCTTACTGGAGCTGGAATTGCTACTCGAAGAACTTGTGTGACTTGTGGGTATATGACTCTTAGCCGAAGATCTATCAAACTTAGGTACTATTGAGACATTTGGAAGATTCCTAATAATTGTTTCAGGATTATAATTTTGCATATAAGTTGAGGCAGTACTGGCAGTGGAAGACGAATGTTGATGAACTTCTCGAACATTGGTATGAACAACGTGGCTTGAAGACACAGAATGAGAATGCTGGGAGTGGGGCGGCACCCTCCCAGACGGTTGTTGTTGCTGTTGTTGTGGCATTGTACGCGGATGAACAATTGAAACTGGCAGTGTTGTAGATGATGTTGGAGGTCTAGCAACCCCTTCCTTGACACCACCCATCATTGTGGCTGCACCACTTGTTGAGTGCGGAGGAGGTGGTTGCATTGTTGGCAGTCTGAAAGCTGAATAGTGGTTCCTAGTGGCTTCTGCTGCGGCAGCAGCCGCCGCAGCTGCAGCGTGGGAAGCCGTGGCTTGATGATGCCATGCACCCAGTGGACGAGAGAGTAAACCGGCAGTGGAATGTGCACCAAGCAGAGGTATTGAACCAAGTTGGTGGGGTTGAGCCATTCCCATCGAGAAGGATAAACTCGTATCAGTGGCTCCTACGACTGGTCGGACTAATGGAATATCTAAATTAGTGGCCACTGTACGAATATGTGTTTGTAGGGAAGTGGCTGTCATTGTAGCTGCACCGGGGATCAAGCCTATTGGTGGCGGAGGTGGAGGTAGCAACGGATTAGGGAAGCTGGGAAGCGTTGGAACTGACACTGGAATACTGAGGGTACTTAGCGGACTAGTTAAATCGCCTGTAAAATCCGTTGTACTGGACCCTACTAAATGGACACTGTTGACGAGATGAGTCGGGCCAAAGTGTAGGGGCGGCGGGGGAAAGAAGTCAGAAGCAGAATGTCTCGATGCACCGTATGGCACGAACGGTACAGAGGAACTTCCAAGATTGATATGATGAGATGTGTACGTAAGGCTGGATGTACGGGTCGTCAGTGGTGGAATATGGGATGGTATTGAAGAGAGTGGAACGGCTTCGGGGTGTGGGTGAGGAGGAGGTGGAGGAATCGGCTGCTGCTGATTTATTGTTGGACCTATGGGCTGCTCAATGGGTACAATGGGTGGAGATGGACTTCGTCTTCGTTGAGGATGGTGGTGGTGATGGCAGTGCTTGATAGCTTGAGGATTCTTAATCACCTGCCCAATCTCTTGGATTTCGTCATCTTCCTCTTGAGCCCTTTGTAGCTCAGCTTGTTGCTCTTTGCTGAGGGGCAGTTCGATACTCGACGTTCGAGGTGCCGGAGGTTCTGTCGATGTGCCTGCTTCAGATGTCTTGGACAGCTTTGCTTTCGCTGCGGCTTCTGCTTTCGCAGCTTCAGCTTTCTTTGCTTCCGCTTCGGCTTGACGTCTTTTCTCCTCCTCTTCTTCTAAATCCATATCCACTTGTATTGCAATATCTGTCTTCTCAACAGGTATTTCATCCTCCACAAAATCGTCATCTTCTTCTTCCTCTTCATCTTCCTCCTCTTCCACTTCACTTTCTTCTTCAGATGCATTACTTCGCGGCGAGTTTTCTAACTGAGTTGGAGGAGCTTCTATGGAAGAGGGGTTTGTTTCATCACCTCCAGTATCCATTTCCTCAACCTCTTCTTCCTCTTCCTTCTCACTTTCTTGGATGCTGGCGACTGGGCTTGGAACAATGCCCTCATCGTCTTCATCTTCCACATCATCGTCCTCCATCGGCTCCGCTACTTCTTCTTCGTCCTCATCATTATCTTCTTCTTCTTCAGTATCATCTTTCGATTTTTCTTCCTGCATAATCCTTCTTAACTCTGAAGATGATGATCTGCTTCCTTCACTTTTCACAGATTTATGATCTACGGGACTTGAATTTAATGAAGATCGCAGAGATGGACTTCTTCTTTCTCTTTTTCTACTTTCTTCAATTAGCTCAGTTACTCTCTTGGATTTTGCTCTGCCTCCCCGAGAACTTGGAATGGACATGGGAGAATCTGTTCCGCATCGCTTCAGAGCCGGTTTTTCCTCTTCATCTTCACCTTCCGTCGACAGCTCTGAATTTGTTTCCTTTCCGTCATCTATATCGGACTCACTGTCCCTGGATCCGTCATCATCATCATCCTCTTCATCTTCTTCCTCATCGGAAGAAGAATATTGTCGGCTTCCTCTCCTTCCTCTGGAAATAATTTTCGCTGATTTACGTGCTGCGCCGGCAGTATCTTTTCCACATGTCATCATCAACAGTTTCCTTCTTTCTGCCGCTGAAGATGTCTCAGATTTACTAGAGCTGTCCACTGAGCCACTGCTTCGGCTTCGTAAAACCCTTGGCATTGACTTATCTTCTTTTTGCTTTTTCGATACTTCCGTCTTGTCTTTGGATTTACTTGAGGGAGACGATTTTGTTTTGCTAGAGCTTTTCTTAGAATCTTTGTCTGAAGATGATTTCTTAGAACGAAGCCTGGTAGATGATGGTGAGCTTCGATCTGCTTCGTTCTTTGAGGGATTTGTGCGTTTCATGGAGGCGTTGTACTGATTTTCCAAGAACTTTTCTTCGTCTGAACTGGAATCATCGGCAGCAGTGGACTTTTCTTCCTTATCACTTTCTCCGCTACTGTGCTCATCGTCGGAGCTGAAATCTTTGTTCATGAGACCTATCTTCGTAGTGGCACTTTCCTTGGTCTTTCTTGACGGACGGCCACCTTTGCTGACCCTTTAAATTAAATACGAATACCATTCTTAGAAAACAAACCATTGACTTAACCGATGATTGATATCTATAATAGCTTTAGAGACATCTTCTTACCCTGCCGACTTTCGTACTGCCGACCTTGTAATATGCCCAGTTGGACTTTGTAATATTTGTCCACTTTTGTTCTTGAGAATAGCATTTCGAGCATTTTGATTTGCTTTCACTTTCGCATTCTTTTTGTATTTTGCAAGGATTTTCTTCTTTTTCACCGTTACATTCCACATGGGAAGCTCACGAAGCGGAGATTTAGTATGTCTATGAGTGGCTCGGGTTCCCATGCGTCTTTCCGGGGAGGATTTCTTTGATGATCTTTTATCCGATTTTTTGTCAGCAGAGAGCTCTTTTCCACTTCGTAGAGAACGTTTTGTAGGTTCTCTTTCATCATCGCTCTCGGAAGAGGATGATGATGATGAGGATGAGGAAGATTTCTTAGCTTCGGAATCCTCAGACTCAGATTCTAAACAATTCAAGGACGTGGTTGATGGACTTATTTCTGCTTCCGTCAAATATTGGTAAAGAGCGAATAGTATAATTTGTACATACCTGAAGTAGATGAACACCGTCTTGGCTCTATTGGCTTCACAGGCGATGTAATTACACCGAGTATAATATCTGGGGATGGTGCGTTTCTTGGCAGTGGCTTGTTGACACTGTTATTGAAGAAAATATTCAATGATGATCTTAGCAAAGGAGAAAGTTGAACTCTATATGAATTGAGAAAAGGTTGGTTAGCTTACACGGGCGGTCGAATGATTGGTTTGTTGAGCTTCCTTTGAATTGGACTGGTTTTCAAAGGTCCCACAGCAGTTTTTGCACGAGATCTTGTGAGCACCATGCTACGCTCTTTCACTAAAATTAAAAAGAAGACATTTATGATGGAAGAATTCACTTCATGTCATGTTTTCAATGATCTTTTATAGTTACCCTTTTTAGTCAACATCGTAATCAGGGATTTAGCTGGTCTCGCATTTGCTAGTCGCTTCTCCACATACTTCAGTTTCAAAGCGGTCATGGCGAACTTTGCATCTTGTTCATTTATCCTGGATGCACTTGGTGAAATTTGTGGAGGAGCTGCAGTTTTCTTTGCCACTTTGTCACCCTGGTTGATACTCTCACCATTCGATAAAAGCTCGACTTTCTCCCTCTCCAAGCTCCTTTCAGCAATGTGAACCCCATTGATTTGCCGTTTCTTAAGGATGCCCTCAACCAAGCCAACTTTTTTCGTAGTTAATAATTTCGAATGATGCTTTCCATTCCCATTGCTAGGCTTTACTGTTCCGACGACAGCTTTCACCGAACTACTGCTCGAGGACACTGTACTCGAGCTGGAGGATAAAAAAGATTGACAACTGTCAGTTCCAACACTCGTGGAAACTGACACAGATTCTTTGGTCTTTTTTGCTGGAACATGATCATCTACTTCTAAGGGCTGCGAGTGATTGAAATATTCAAGCTGAGGAGGGAGAGCAGCGGTTCCTACAGAAAGTCAACAAGGATTATTTTTAATTAATTATTCTATATTGTTTGAAACTTTATCCATTTCATATTTGCCATTGTTTCATTCATACCGCGGAAACAAAGAAATGTCAAGAAGTCTTCAGTCTTTGGTCTCTTTAATGGAGGTGATATTGGTGTCAAAATTCTCTTTTTCAATTTATTACTATCTTTTGTGGGAGTTACTGCTGGACTACGATGAGTATGAACAGTGGCTACGCCAGAGCTACTAAAAGTGGTGGCACCCTGAGCAAATTTCCTTTGGGCATGAATTCGTGGTCCATTTTGGTTGAGTAAGCTGCAAAAAAATTTTTCCATAATTACTTCACGTACACTCATAAATCGATTAAATGCTCATCGCAATTTGCAATGGATTATTTACCCTGATTTTGGAGACGGTAGTGGCAATGTATTATTTCTAGTTGTTTTAACCTTTCCCCTACCAACCCCAACGGTAGTGGGGCCAATCGAAATTGGTCTTGGGGTAGGTCTTGCAAACAATGGTTTGGCATTATTAACACTTCCACTTCCTTTAGCGACACTACTCTGCTTCCCATTACTTCCCACTGGGCCCGAAACCCCAACTTTAGTTTTCTTCCTTTGTAAAGTCTTCGCTGACGCTGATACTATAACCATTTTCGTTCCTTTTCGCAACTGAACTTTCTTCCCTAATCTTGAGGCATGCAATGATTCTCTCCCGAACACCCATCATACAGTCCATTTCAAGTCATGGCTTATTCTTCACCTCTTTGTTTAAGTGAAAAGTGAGATGCATCATTGTCTTCTTTGCCTTCACATTGGGATTATATGTAGCTGTTTTCGCAAAAGTGCAATAAAAAACGCTAATGCCTCATCCACGCCACGACCATTACATGAGCCACGCCACTTTGCGAAAAATAATTCCTTGAACAACTCTTTCTTAGAAAGCTATTACAGTTTCCTTTCGCCTTTGCATGTACAGCTCCGTTATTATCTTCGGGTGAAAGCAGTATTTTGCGAACTTTTTAGTTTGTGTCATTCTCATAAGTACTGTAATACGATTGCAATTTTTGCAAGCTCTCAAAATGGTTTATTGCCCCCACATACAATATTCTGCACTACTACACATTTTCCAATTTGAGTGAATCTCATGCAATGCACTTTCCAATCTGTCACGTTCTCCACTTTTCTCTATTGTCTTCTATATATATATTGCAGGAAAACATTATAGGAGGCACTTCCAACCCCCTAGTTCTTTACTTATTATATTACACTTCATTTAGGTACTCTTTTTTTCTTCTGAGACCTTAGGCAAAGAAATAATGAGCACAGCAGTTTTTTGTCTTGCCATAAAAAAGTCCATGTAGAAAATCGCTAAATGCACAGGTGTGAAAAGGGGAAACTCCTGGGAAGTATCATGTTATATTCTTGCAAGCAAAATAATACTGCTTTTCTCCTTCATTTTTAGAGGAACATAATGTAAAGACATTCTTATAAGCATTTTTACACGTACTGCTCACGAAAGAAGAAAAAACAAGTTTACAAGTTCATCCAGTATTCAGTATGTCCAGCAGTAATAGATAAGGTACATGCATACATACATACACGAGTAAATTGGTATGGCAAAATGTATATATGCATCATTATGGTTTGCACGCAATAGACTGGAGTGGGGGTATGGTATTGGTATATTGTCGTCGTATCTCTTTTGGCTTTGTTTTGTCCAATTCTTTCATGCATTTTCATTTCACCCTTCTTGTTTCACTATGGCATGGCATCTTTTAAAAAAAAGCTGTTTTGTCCCTTCTGTCGGAGATCGGATGTTGCTGTGAGTTGTTAGGTACATAAGTAAATACATACATAATATTGCTATGGTGGCAATGGCAATGAAGAAGGCTGGCTCTATAGGATATATAGGTAGCCGACTAGCTGACCAAAATCGCATGAATGCTCAACAAAGTAAATGGGCTTCTCGAGTATTAACAACCCTTTTCCGTAGGAGACCCGGATTATAGAAGCGTCTGCGGAAAAAAGACATGTGTGCTGTGGACACACGAAAGGGGCATAAAACTTTTAATGAAACCATTTCTTTTAGATATCGAAATGGGAAATGAAATTGAAGAGCAAAAAATCTTGCTACATGACAGATTTTATCCGACCTGATCACACTGACATGTTGTAAAAAAAAGCTCTTCACTTCTCCGTTTCCAATATGATGGATTTTGATTGTTAGGCTGTTAGACGAGATGAGGGTTGATTTTAGGAGTTTTTATGACAAATGGGCTATACTACATAGCTTAAATATTGGTTTATGCAGTTTAGATTATAAGTTAGGGATAGGTTACAGAAACAGTAGGTAGGTGTAAACAGAATTACATATTATGTATGGAATAAATAATATGGTTCATATGAACTTAAGTCCAAACAAAAGGTTTCTTTCAATGAGTTCATGTGTTGAGCTCATGTCAAAACTTCTGTCAGAAAAGAACCTTTTTCCTTATCTTTGTTGGCATTATGTGTAGTGCAGTCTTGCTTCAACAAGCTTTCTTTTTTGTCATCATAGCCCTGATAGAACGGAGCATTAATTAAGAGATTAGTTTAGTTGATGATGTATGCGTAGATATTTGTAAAAGCTCTGCTTTATCAGTTTAAAAGATAATGACGACTTAGTGAAATGAACTCATTCACAAATGTTACAAAAGTTTTAGTGCTATTTGGGTACACTCGGGTCATGTCAAATTAATGACAATGACGGAATGATAAAGAACTAATAAATAGGAATATTTCAAGTAATATTGCTCTGGACGACCTTTTCGTCACAAGCATTTTCTAAATTGTGACAAAATACACACATAATTAACCTAATGCTTAATTATATGCCACGTGCAAATATAGTAGTCTATCTCGTGTCTTACGTTTTGAGGCAAGGCTATATACTATGTTCTGTTGGCATAATATATTTAATGACTAATGACACACAACGTTGTGAATAAAACCGAATATTCAGCTTGATGCTGGCCCGGGCCAGAAATTAATTTAAACCTTTTTATTCAGTCATAATTATACTGTGGCTTTTCTGCGTCTTTTTTCGGAGAAGGTAATTTTCCATGAAAAATGCATTTCAATCCGTCTTGCTTTACTGATGTTTATAACTATGCATCAAACGAGATCTTATATTGCGTTTTCAACATTTCTTTCTGTTATCATTAATTCGCCATTTCATATAATAAATCGCTTTTTAATTAGAGGCAGAAAAAGAGGCAGTGCGTACTACCCCACACCGGTAGCCAATAAGCTGGCGAGTCATTAGGGATTTTCTTGAGATTAAAATGATGTGTGTGTGTCGCAAAACTTTAATGCTGACTTTGTCTTAAATTATATCTATTTTATAGCTACAAAGTATTTTAAGTAGCACAGCACATGCAGGCGCTTTTCATTATGTCATACACAACCGTTGACTTTTGACTGCTGACTCTTTTTGGACTCTTTAAACTGGTTTAATGTGAATGCGACTCTTAAAATTGGCTATAATGCTATTAGCCTTATAATGGTTACAGCATTTGACGTAGACAAAGTTTACCTCGTTTCGACTATGTGGGGGTATTTTGCTACAATTTTATGTACCCATCGCCTTCGCATGGATCATAATAATTATGGATGTCAACCCGATGAGTAAAGATGTTCCAAAGGAAGGAAAGGAAGACAGCATTGACTCCATCTGCATCCGGAATTAGATGCATATTCATTTGCTAGCAAGAAACAAAATTACATTTAATGCGTGAAATATTAAACTGTACGATAACCTTGCATTATGAACTACATATTTCATCAGTCATATATAGTATGTGGTTTGAATCGGTAGATGTGAATTCACCCGTTCAAACAGGAACTTTACTAGTCAGACGCAGAATAATGCGATGCGCAGGAGGAACATGCCGTAGGAGCAGAAAAATCACCTATCTGATTGATTATGATGAGAGATATATGATGTTTTACACAGCATATATATCTTTATGAATGAATTCTAGCTTACCTAGTAGTTTTGCAACTAATACAAATGTAAACGTACAAAGAAATTTATATTTTTATTCAAACAAACCAGAGAGAAAGGACTTTGGATATCTAAGAAAGATTAAAGAATACAAATACAGAAATAAGTATGAAATGAATGCATGATGTAAACATGAAACATTTCCATTCGTAGCGCATTGTTTACTAACTGGTGAAAAGTAGTTGGCATTTATTATCTAGCAGCGTGTTCCATGATGTCATTGTAAAAAAAGGCTTTAAATTAACTAGCTTTCGCTAGTACTTTCATTATGAGAAGTAATGATGAACTTGCTTGCTTTATACGTTCAAGCTTCATATTGAACGCAATGCGCATCACTGACTTTCCTTAATCATCCTACTTCAAAGTTAAATAAATTACAGATTTCATAATTTACACTATGCCAACAATTCGAACCCTTAGACTTTGATATAGATACACATTTACTTTTTGTCTCAGTTTCATACAAATTGGCAATCTATTTATATTTCCAATAGCTGTAATGAACTCGATTGCGAGGGCAACTTACCTATCTTGATTTTACTTTGTTCGTAGTTCGTGCGTCAGGAGTCAGGACCCATATTCGTAAACTAGACTGGCATATTTTCTTTATTGGAATATCAACCTTCTAATATTAATATTGGAATGCATTAATTTTAGCATTGTATTTTGCATGCACAAACTAAACATCTATTCAATATAAATATGTATATGCATTCCTAATTGTAGTGGATAAATCCTCATTATTTTGGTAAACTCTCCATCACATTTTATTTGTATAATTAAACATGGAAATATGCTTATCTATTTGTCAGTACACAGTCCACACTGAAGGACCAAGCTGATTTAGAAAGACAGAATGGACTTGGTCAGTATAACAAGTATAAGCCAGTAAAAGAAGCGTTTTTGGAAATGTCTCCACTTGCAATCAGAAATTTCAATATTAGATGTACACTGCAATATTCAATTAATAGTTTATGTGAGTTTGGTTGGTTCTCGTTAAATATTAACTGATGCCTGATACTCATACTATAGGCATTTAAGTAAATTGTATGCATTTGAGGATTCAACAAGTGGAAGTGGATACAACCGGGCAAAGACTAGCATAAAAATATCACGGAAAGTCCTTATGAAGATAATCCTCATGAAATCTGGTAAAATGCTTTGATGAAACTCTCATCGTACCATAATGAACTTTATTTGTAGTCATTCATATGCTAAAACATCAATGCATGACCATTTATTTAACTGTGAATAGACTATATAAGATACCTACTAGACAGAGATGTGCTGATGAACCTGCTTCGAAGTTAGAGAGCTCAGTTTTCTTCGAGAAACAGCAAAGGTGACAACTTGCTTCAACTGAAGCTTAGGCTCGGCTCTGCGTACTTCGCCACTACACAACACGGTTTTGGAAGAAGGATTAAGTTAAGGAAAAGTATAAAATTTCAGAAAAGTTTGGAAACATTATCTGCTAGGTTAAATCCCCACCTTCTCACTGGGAAATTCATCTGATTTGAGGACTTCTCGCTAATTAAAGGTAAATAGAAAGTCACTCAATTTAAAGCACTCAACATTATTTCGTTAGCTTGTACCATATACTATGCATTTTAAAAATTATAATTTTATTTGCATGAAACTTCGATTCCAATGAAAGTTTAAACAGCTATTGTTCGAAAATGTTACCCATAAAATCCTCTTGATAATTTGTGCTTTCGTACTTATATATACATGTGTTTTTAATTTTTAATCAATTGTGTTTCCTAAAAATGATGGTTTCGTAAAGTGCATCTAATTTAACATTTCACTATTAGACAACCAGTTAAATTAAAATGTTCAAAACTGAACCAAATCCAATTTTTCAACAGTTTGGTTACCGCCAGATCAATCTAGAATCTGAATCTTGACAACCTACAATCTGCATATACCGATACTGTTGAGTTCAATTTACATAAAGTAGTCTAACAGGTTGCATATTGTCAGTTCTATTGTTGCGAAGCTATTCATTCTTCACTTTTACAATGATTTCTGATCAGGATTGTTAGAACATTCTGTCCACATATTATGCATGCGTGATTGTTCATTGAAGACCTCAAATTCAGTTCTACTTTTTACTACATATATCTACAATTGCAATAATATGCATGGCACAACAAAATTAACTTTTTTAGACACATGAATCACGAAGAAGCTATTTTCCTTGCAATTCTTTGTATGGCGATTCAGCATGGTATCGTCATAATATGCTTCTTAAAGTAGTGTCTGTATGAAGTGAAAAAAGGAACGGAATTGGTTTTCTGACCGTCTGCAACTGCTTGCTGGAGAGTCGTTCTCCTTGAAGACGTAAATAATTTTTTTGGAAATGATAAAAAGGGCGAAGACCAGCGACAGGGCTTTGCATATTCTATGAATTATGAATGTAGGCATTTGCCATTTATCACTTGTTTGTCTTTTCATTTCTGGAATGGAATAGTGATTAAAAGCAAGAAAAATGCGAACTTTTTGACATTTCACTATTGCGATTTAAAAAATCATGCAAAACTCTGCGCAATTATGAATGTGGTCATCATGGGTAAGCCACCCTAGCAGAAGCTGCGACTTTCTTGTCGAGATTTTAAATCTTTAAAACGCTGCATCATTAAATCAGGTTAAGCCGGTGACACGTGGTTCTAGTAATTCTAATCCAAGTGAACTTTGCAGCCTATAAGCTTTCTCCAGATTATTTTAGTCTCGCTTATGACGAATAAATGTCACTCACTCACCAAGGCAGCAAAACAGGGATTGGAATGAAAGGTCGATGCATGTCCCAACATTTGCGCAATCAATTTCGTTTCAGATATTTCATTGACGAACATCTACTATGAATGGATTTGAATGCCGAAATCTGACATTGTTTGTTATTTGGAAAGTCAATAATATGCTATAAACTTTGTTCCGTATTTAAATAAATGCATATTATACCTATCAATTATCTTTCATTCTATACTTTGTACAATGTATGTACTGCGCAAAATGTTTTAGGTAATCGAGTAACATGGACTGACTTAGTTAATCACTATTGGTCAATTATCAAATAAATTTGAATGCAAGCTGCAAAAGAAAATTTACGTCATCGACCAAACGAAGATTAAAAAATCTTTATGTCTTCATTCATTGAACTAGTCCGAAGCAGACAAATGCAATTTAATCACAATTTACTTTGGTCTTTGAAAAAGGCTGAACTTAAAAACATTAAATTGAGTCGTTAATAAATGCACTTAAATTATGTATCCTATCGTTTCATATCGTAATCATCACACCAATATTTCCTAAGCCTCTCCTTTTGGTTTCAATTCATGACTTATTTGAATAAAGAAGTAAGATATTTTATCCCTTAATGCAATAGCCATACAATGTTAGGTTAAAAAGTCGTTGTTGTGTAAATCATATATAAATTATGTCGTTTGAAGAGGTCTAATGTTGGAATTTCATCAATTTATGTATGTACCGCTTGTATCTGTAGTGCGTATCTGAGATCACCAACTTTTATATTACAGGCTGAATTTAAAGACTAATTTTGGGTTGCAAAAATGGACATGCCAGCATCGGACTCAACTGACAACAACGGTAACATTAGCAACATCTCCATGTTGGATATGCTGTTTGACAACAGACGGTTACGGGTGGTGAACAATCCTTCGGAAATGAAACGGATTGCTGCGGACTTGATTGAAGAATACGTATGAGAAAGGAATAGTGAATACCTTGGAACGAATGCTCTCCCTTTTGATAAATTTGCTAACAAGACACATTTTTTGCAGAAACTTGAGGAGGCTTTCTTTGTCTGTGACATTGGAGAAGTGATTAACAAACATGCGGAATGGATTTCTCACATGCCTCGTGTTCGACCTTTCTATGGTAAAAATGCCTAAACGCAAACATTTTTAAATGGCACAAAGACAAACTTGAATGCATGATAATTTTAATTTTACGACATAGCCGTGAAATGCAACGACTCCCCTCTCGTTTTGGAAACTCTCGCTGGACTCGGAACAGGCTTCGACTGCGCTTCCAAGGTTGAGATGAACAAAGTTTTGGAACTCGGAGTTTCCCCAACGGACATTATTTACGCTAACCCGGCAAAACCTCGATCTCACATTGTTGCTGCTGCCGATTTGGGTGTACGAACTGTCACCTTTGACAGCGAAGCTGAACTTTTCAAATTGAAAAAGTACCTTCCTGGGGCAAAGTGAGACTTTGACAATAGAAGCATTTTTCAGGCATCAATAATTAACAATGCATATTTATACACGTGCTTTCACTTTCCAGATTGGTTGTTCGCATTCGTTGCGAAGCCGAGAAGGCACAATGTCCGTTGGGAATGAAATATGGAGTGAGCGTGCGAGAGGCAACTGATCTTTTGAACGTTGCCAAGTCTCTTGGCTTGGATGTCGTGGGAGTTAGCTTCCATGTTGGATCCGGATGTCGGGATCCGCCCGTGTTTTTGCGTGCTATTGCGTCCGCAAGAGTTCTTTTTGACTATGCTATGGCTGAGCTTGGATATGATTTTACACTTTTGGATATTGGTGGAGGATTTCCTGGCAATACGGGAACATCAATTGCTGAGGTATTCCAAAAGCATAACGGATCGCCCATTAAATTTTAATAATTAATAGCGCTAATCTCTCATTATTTACTAACATCTTTATAGATTGCTGGAGTTGTGAACAATGCGTTGGAACGCTTCTTCCCTGAAGGTTGTGGGGTGGAGATTATAGCAGAGCCGGGCCGATTCTACGTTGCTTCTGCTTTCACTTTGATGGCACAGGTGCATTCGATTCGTGAAGTGAAGGGTGAGATTCCTCAATACATGTACTACATCAACGATGGAATCTACGGTAGTTTCAACTGCCTCATGTATGACCATCACGTGGTTCATCCGGAAACTTTGGATAGAGTAAGTTTCAAACTTGACAACCAGAATAAATATAATACTTAGAGTATATTTTGTATTATAATTATTAATTTAGAAATATAATTTCATAGGTCAAGTCTGATGGAGCCGCATTATACGAATGTTCCATTTGGGGACCAACTTGCGACGGTCTTGACCAAGTTTGCGCCAGTGAATTTCTTCCAAAAATGGAAGTTGGCGAATGGCTTGCATTTAGTGACATGGGTGCTTACACTCTCGTTGCTGGAGGAACATTCAATGGCTTCCCATTGCCAAAGCTACACACACTTGCATCTACCGAAGCTTGGTACATATCCAACCAGATGAAGACAATCTTAATGAATGATAGTTAAAATCAACATCGGCATTACTGGTGTGAATGATAGGCATTCAGAAAAAAAGTAAAATCATCTTTTCTTTGATTTGTAGGAAAATACTGAAGACTTTCATGAGCTCCAAGGCGTTTGTCATAGATGATGTGCCAGTCTTCCTCAAAGCTGGAGTGGGCTACAACCGCGACGCAGTTGGATGGGGCGGCGTCGAAGTGGCCGTCGACGGCGGAATTGTGTCTCAATACTCTTCCGATGAAGCCGACGGCCAATCAATTTCTTTAGCCTCGTCCACCAGCGATGATGACTCTGTTGTGAGTAATGAGGACAAATACTAACTCCTCTCACGAAACGATGGCGTTATCTTCACATTTCATATGTGAACACTGCACACATCTCTTTCTTTTGATTTCTCTATCTTAAACTTCATCTTCATCTTCACCTTACATATAATTTCCACCCCCACATTTCAAAGTCGCTTTCAATCTCTGTGCTTTACTTTCACCAATCTCTTATCATAATCATGCATTTTACCAATTATTCTGAAGTAATTTTAAACTGAATGATATCAAAGTTTTTTTCATCAAAATGAATGTATGTATGAGTTTCGACAAACGCAAAAGCAAATGTTTCGTCGAAGTGGGTTTATCATTTGGGTAGACCTTATAATATCGTACATTCATCGATTTATGCTTAAAAAGTTTACGTGTGTATGACTTTTCCAGCAAGGTTTTACGAATTAACTAAATAAAGTTTCAGCCTATAATTTCCAAGAAAGTAGCTGATTTTAATGTTATTTAACACACCTTTTTCATTCATGCACAGAAAAATCATCTTCCGAGATTCTTGGAAAGTAAAAAACGTTAAGTGCATTGACTGGCTCTTTTTATACCATCATCATCATTCAATTCTCATTTCCTTGAAATGTCCTAAGTATGACTGCCTGAATCAGTATTACTACGAAGACTGAGTCAGTGAGAAGAACAAAGAACGTGAATGCAAAGTGAGCCGAAGAGGCACTTTATGAAACAAAGAGCTACTTTCTAAACTACATAGGCATATTTACATTACCATGTTAGTATATGTACTTCAAAAGATGATGATGGAGGTAAGCCCTCCCTTCTAGCTTCCTCGAAGCATGATTTGTTGAAACAAGCTTACATCCTAAAAAAAGCAGCGCAAGAATGAGAAGAAAATTGTCCAGGTAGGTATCCTGAACAAGAGCAAGCACATTTTATGCTAAAAAATCCATTCACATAAGCCATGTTGTAAGTGAGCTGAGCTGATTGATGATGTTACAAAATATACAAAGCTTACGCACATATCATATCCCCTAAAACTTGCTTCGCAACTCTCCCTTGACCATCGAAACCTTTTACTATTCCTGGAAGGAATGCTTTTTTATTATTACTCAAGAGTTTTACATGCGTGAGCATATAGTCGAGCCACTAAATAATGCTTACGGCTTTCAAGCACATTTCTCCCCAAACAAGACGAAACATTTGGCATCCCTTTTCCAACATCCCCAATAAAAAACTAGTGCGAGTGTGATACTACGGCTATTTCATAGTATAGCCACCATGCAACTACCAAAATGCCAAACTAAAGCAATACAATCGTGCATGTATTCTCCATGCCATGCTCTTGTACGCATAATACAAAATAAAACCGATCTCAAGCTTGAACAATGTGATGTGAGCTCTCTGTTGCATATTTCACCGTTTTTTCATCCCTCTCTCCTGTATCTTTCTGTTACAGTTCCTATCTTTGTAAGAAAGAAGGTAACGTTATCCCCTAAAAAACGGCAACAATCACTATCAACGCAATGATGTGAGAGCAATTGTTACTCTCGGTATTATTGCTTGCCTGGATAGAATAATAAACACTAGAGGGGTACTTTTTTTCAAACGTCCTATCTTCTATATGACTATAGCAACAATTCAAATTAGGGATATAGTTAAAGTGAGGACATTGCAAGAAATCCGTCCGTTCGTCCTGTGTTATTTATTATTACGCGTCCCGTGAAAGAGGAAGGAAAGGGGAGCCCTTGGTATTGAAATACTATACACAGATTGTCATTGGGGGCCTGGCGTATATAAATGCTCATCATTGTTACTCCTGCTGCTTGCTGCTATGCGTTTCATGTCCAAGGACAGGGACAGGATAGAGAAACAATCAAGGGATGCTATGGATGTTGTTGTCGATCTCAGGGATGATGATGGGATGAAGCTGCACAACAATTCTGAGAAACGCGTTTTTCTCCAGTATCGTCATCATCATCGTCATCTTCAGTGTCGTCCTCTTTCAAGCAAACAATAGAGCCATTGTTAAGGCCACCTCTTATCTGCCTTGGAGCAATAAAAAAAATGATAGTTCTGACTGAGAACAATGAGAGAGTTTTATTGTAGTTATTTAAATTTGAATTATGATTCGCGTGAGATTATTTTCGAACGACCTTCCATCAAATATTCAAATAATATTGAATAGTGAATAAAAACTGCGGTTACAAGTGACAGGAAGAAAGGACAATAATTTGTCTCATGTGAAAAGACTTTCATTGTGTACCTTAATCAGTGATTACATGTAATACTCATAAAATTTGGTTGATATGTGCCATTAAAATTCTTGTGATTGTGATTGGATCTCAAAGGACTCTTTAGACTGGAATAAAAATTTCGTATCTTAAAATTTAAATTTGTGCGCTTATATGTTTACAAACGTTTGAGAAGAATATTTTATGCAAATGTGCGGACGTGTTCTTTTCAGCTAATTACGAATCTATGGACTGACTTGCGACAATATAATAAATAACATGTAATAAGTGGCCCATCAAAATACAAATTATAATGTAAGTGAAATTTTTACGCTTGCATTTAAAATTCTGTCCATTTGTAATTAATTAAAATAATGTTTTAATTTTTCATTAAATCGCAAATTGATTTAGGCAAAACACAGCTTCTGCACCTGTCGTTCCAGATAACAGTGCAGGAGGGATTCCAAACATGACTACTGGGAACTCGGGTGGGCCCATGATGACAATGCCCCAAACTCCCCTGAATGGGAACCCAGTTATGGGCTCCATGCAAAATCCTCCCCCGCAAAGCCCTCCGCTGGCTAATAATCCGAACCAAATGATGAACACTCCTGAAGTTGCTCAACAATTTTGCCTCCGTTGGAACAGTTACCCTGCGACGGTTGCTACTCAACTCGCAGCTCTAAGGGCCGCAGAGGATTTTGTGGATGTTACGCTTGCTTGTGACGGAAGGCAGCTTCGAGCTCACAAGCTTGTGCTCTCTGCATGCAGTCCATATTTCATGCAATTGTTCAAGGTTAGAGCTGGAAATGAAGCATTAAAATTGTTAAAATACAAATTTGATCTACATACAATTGCATAGTTTGGCTGTCATAGGTAGTCATGTCTTTGTTTTGTTATTGCAGAGTACCCCTTGCAAACATCCCGTCATTTTCCTTAAGGATGTTGGATTTCGCCAGTTGGTTGCCTTATTAGAATTCATGTACGCTGGTGAAGTCAACGTATCTCAGGCGGAATTACCAGCCCTCTTGAGGACAGCTGAAGCCCTCCAGGTCCGAGGTCTTGCGGACACAAACCCTAATAACAATAACTGTCCAACTCCTCCAAAGCCACAGCCGGTAAAACGCTTAAACCTATAAAAACTTATCAAATTTTGAGTACTCATATTTAGCCGAAATTTTTTCATAGGGTTTCCCGCAGACCTTCCCACAAACTCAAATTCCAGGGTCACAAAATTCTCAACAAAACTCAGGAGACTCGATAGAGTCTTCTGGAGGAATTTGCACTGCTCAAAATACCACCAACGCATCTTGCGATTCGTCCACAGCAGTGAATGCAACCTCAAGCATTGCTTCCGGAAAATGCTCACAAAACTCGACTTCAGGAAAGAATGAAGAAGAGTCTGACTCCAATGATTCTCACGACTTCGAAGTAAGTCTTGTCTTAAAGTATCATGTAATTTTCCAAAAAACCGGCGCGTTTTTATGCAAATGCGCTCGCAAAAATACTCAGTCAGATTTTATTTCTTCCGTTGACAATTCTAGATGGGAGGTGTCGACGAAAAACCTGACGCTTACTTGAATGACGATGGTTCATTATCCCAACAATTCGATGAAACTACAGGTATATGCTTGATCCTAAATAATGTATTACTCTTTTCCATTTTCCATAGTTTTTGTTTTTCAAAAATTTGTTCATATGAGATCATATTTAAATTACAGGTGAAGTTTTCCCTCAAAATGTCGGAATCACCAACTCCTTTGACCTCAGTCAAGGCGATCTCACAGGTGAACTCCTTCCTGATAACCACACCGACGAAGAATCTGAAGTTGAAGAAGACGAGAACTTTGATTGTGGCAGGAAGTTTCCTGGACTAAACCTTGACGGATCATTTGACCCCAACCTCAACGAAATCGGATCAGCCACCAATGGACCATCCAGTTTAAACACTGCAGGTCCATCCTCAACAGGCAGCATGTCTAGTAACGGAGAACAAGGAAACGGAATTATTTTAAAAGGCGACTTGGTGAACTCACTTCCCGGACCACCTGGAAATGGCGAGGGCAGAGGAAGGAATCGTTTGGCACGTCAACTCTGGCCACCTGGCATACCATATCACGGTCCCCAACAATGTCCTTACTGTCCCCGTGTCCTGAGCAACGTTGGTAACTGGAGAAAGCATGTTCTCACAATGCATTTTGCTCGTGAGAAAGTTTACAAGTGTCATCATTGTTCAAGTGCGTTCAGAACATCCGAGTATTTGCAGAAACACTACGTACGCGTGCACAACTATCCGCAAAAGATGACTCGAAAGAAGTGTGTTGAGCAGTCGTGATTTTTCCTTAAAAGTGGCTGTTGCTTTCACTTTTTTCTTTCTTTTACAATAGTAAAATGTTGAATGATTTCGTTTTATTTTATTTTTGCAAACAAAGTATTTTAACCCGGTTCATGAAGCAAGGAAGTTAGTGAGGAGAGTTGAGACTTTTCTGTGAAACGCTTTGAATTTTAAATTGAATTCTTCAAGTTAAATGCTTTACATTTCAGTTAAATCACAAAGTGCCATTTAGTATTTTATTTTACATTTGGCTGTAGAAGCAAATGCCTATTTTCCCTTGAAAGTCTTGGGGGAAAATGATTTTAAACTCCATCTCGCTAGTTTTTTTAACAGCCAGAGTTTCTTTCAATGTCCAAATCCCAGGGGCATGGCATGGCATGGCTTTGCCTTATTTTGTACAAATTGTGACATATTCCGTTCGATATCGACATCGAAGCATTGGAAATCATCCAACTTAACCAGCAAACCGGTACCAGTATAATATGTAAAGAAGTTGATTTGTTGTGACAGTCATTGTAGTGACTTGTTCATTTTCGTGGTTCATTTGGTCTCTCAGTAAGCTACAATTAGAGAGGTATAGTTTGTATTTTATCAAGATCATTTGCCTTAAATCTTTTTAAATTGTTTTAAAGTAACTTTTAACTTCCTTTAACTATGCAGTTTAGCAGTTTGTTAAAGTTTTAATTCTTCCAATCCACTTTTATTGTACAAAATAAAGATTTTAAAATAGTTCTAATTGTAGGTAGGAAATAGAGTCCTTGAGTTCTTTTTACCTTTATTTTTCCCATAAATTTTCAAGAAAAAATTTTATATGAATATCCTGAACACTTAATACGCTTTGTGATATACAGAAAAGATAATACCTGTTCGATGAAATATAATGTAATCATAATGACAAAGCAGTCTTGCAACATATTAAACTCTATGTCCTCGCTGTACTCGATTCGTTAAATATGGATTGTTGAATTAAATTTTACGGGAGATTTTTTCGATATAACCTATAAATAATATACTATGATACAGTTCTTAATGTTGTTACTATTATTCAGATAAACTTTCGTACAATAATACACTTATTATTACTTGAAATGACCCATGTAATTTTACTATCATTTTTAAATGGAAATATTTGTATAACCGTTTTCTACTCAAACAATTTTAAGATCTAAACGACTTATATGTAATAATGACCTCAAAACATAAAGGCTTCACAAAATACAGAGTTATTTATACAACTGTCTTTTAGAAATTAATATTTCTATATTCAGTATATTGTAAAGTCTTTTTTTATATATGTAGCGCTTTTGTACATCAAATTTTTTAAATAAAAGCAAACATTTGACTCTTAAATTCTTTTCGTGCTATGTTGCCGAAATCAAAATGCCACTGTTCGAGTGTCCATTTGGAGGGACCGACTTCAGTTTTTTGGCTTTTTCATGATTTGGGAACAATCATTTGCTATACTAAACTTTATTACCAAACTTTTTCTCGACTCACTCTCCAGTAATTTTTTTGCATGAAAACCCTATAACTATTTAAAAAAGAGTAAATACAAAATACAATCGTAGCTGCTGCCTATAATAAATAACTCAAGGAAGCTATACAATTCACACCATTCTGTTTCTCCTACTTCGCTTCTTTTCCTTTTTTCGGTGAACAACGGTGAGGAAAAAGGAAAGGGAAAAACTTTTCTCTTTTTTTTCAACAAGAATCTCTCTTTCTCACTCTCACTGCGCTGCCGTGTACCAGAGAAGAGCTCATGCATTTTGTCAGCTCAACCATACTCAACTCATGCAGCTTTTCTGCTTGCTTGCTTGTTTTTTGGTCTTGTGTGGGATGGGAATGAGAGCTGGATGTCAGTCACCACGAGAAAGAGAAAACAAAACAATAATACCGATACATACCAATTAACTAATGAAAACAGACTAAACTAATTGCTACTAACTAAAAAAACCACTTTTTTCTTGTGATAAAGTGACTGATTTGAATGGTGTATTTGTACTTTGCAAATTGTGTGACTCTCTTCAAAGAACTTCAAAATGTCGGATGCTTGGGCTGAAATACAAGCGTTAAAAATTAAACGGGAATCGCGGAGAATCAGATTAGAAGAACGGAAAAAGGAGCGTCAAGATATTTTAAATCGGGGACTAGTTGTCGGGGACAATGCCACTGGTAGCCCAACATCAAGTCCGAGAATCAAAGTGGATCCGGGTGCTGGTATACTAAATTAAATTTAACCTTTTCGAATGTTACAACATATTTGTGATGCATCTTTCGTTGATGATCATTTTGATAGGACCGTCGGACACTAAACTAATGGGACCATCTGGTCAGGTCGGTGATTCGCTTCCGACTACTCCGTTGAGTGCGGTTTCCATGGATATGAAGTTCCAGACTCCTGACAAAATCAAAACTGAGCTAGGTGCGCGTACGACTCGAAGAGTATAAAAGAATAAAGGATTGCTCTCTAACAAGAAGTTTCCCTAAAACGTCAACTTTATTAATACATATTGAATTTTAGGAGAACCAGAACATTTCACTGATGGGTCCTTTGAAGATTATGTCCTGCAAACGTTGTCGAATGTCGCTCTTCGGCTGCCCATGGATTCCAAACAGCTTTTGGCCACTGTTAATAGGGCACTTGATTCTCCTGTTACCCATGAACAAATCTTTAACCTGCTTCAGAAATTTGCTGTTCAACAACTTATTAGGTATACTAGTACTATTACTATTGTCCAGATTTTTCACGAAATGAAACAATAAATGGTTTTGAAAACAATGTTCTGTTCCATTAACTTGTTTTAGTATTGAAGAGAAACTTTCTGATGGAGGCTCCTACTTAGAAATTATTACGGCCGATCACACAAAATTGCTCGCTATGTTACCTTCGAAAAGAAAAAGGAAAGGTTGGTGATTTATAAACTTTATCAAATTTAAGATTAAGTACAAAGAATTTGTTAAACTGTTTATCTTATAAGTCTGTTTCGTTCCCCTTTCTTCAGATGAAGATTCAGATTCAGATGTTTCTGGCGATGGAGCACCTGAAGAGAAGAAACCTCGCGAGGATGAAAATGACGTTTTGGTGATAAATTAATTATTTTTCATGTTTGCATTGGCATTTGCAAATGCGTTTTTCGCCATCAGCAGTAATAACTTGAACGTAATAAAATTTCATCTTAATTTAAAGAGCTTGCTCTCTTTGGCAGATTTCATCGATATTTAGCAGAAGAAGAATTTTGGAAGCAGCTTTTTTACTTTATGTATTCCAACTTTAGATACGTTCATTATGAAGTGGATTCAGAAGATAGAAGTGCGGCAGCGGCAGCAAGTGCCAATAATAGTGACAGAAGTCCACTGCTCACTCCGAAAGGGGTTACTAATGCTTTAGAAACCCAAAGTGCCCCCACAACTGTTTTGAATCCATCCCAATGGATTCAGTGTGACCTTCGTTTCTTTGACATGACTATTCTTGGTAAATTCAGTGTTATTATGGCTGACCCTCCATGGGATATTCACATGGAATTGCCGTACGGAACACTTTCAGACGACGAAATGAGGCAGCTCAATATACCGGCGTTGCAGGATGAGGGGTTGATTTTTCTGTGGGTCACTGGCAGGTATTGTTTAATGATTTCTTAAACTACTGCATTCCTTTCCTTGATTATAATATCAGGATAGTTTACATCACCATTTATTTTATCGTTCTTACATTTCAGAGCAATGGAGTTAGGGAGAGAGTGCTTGGAACTCTGGGGCTACGAAAGAGTCGATGAACTAATATGGGTAAAAACCAACCAACTTCAGAGAATAATTCGAACAGGCCGAACAGGTATTCATTCAGTTGACGGGAGATTTCAAATTAATCTCCAAAGGTTAACTTCTGCAATCCTTATTTTCAATCTAGGACACTGGCTTAACCACGGAAAAGAACATTGTCTGGTGGGAATGAAGGGCAATCCACCTGTAAACAGAGGCTTAGATTGTGACGTTATAGTTGCCGAGGTCCGTGCAACAAGTCACAAACCTGACGAAATTTATGGAATTATAGAACGATTGAGCCCTGGAACCAGAAAAATTGAACTATTCGGTAGACCTCATAATATTCAGCCCAACTGGATTACGTTGGGAAACCAATTAGACGGAACTCATATTGTTGAAGAAGATATAAGCAAAAGAGTATTGACTCGATACCCTGATGGCAACTTTGGAGCGAAAACTGCTAGTGCGAGCGCAAAATAAAAGTTAGTATTATTGTTAATTGCGAATCCTTTTTTATTTATCAACAATTTTAATGAAATGACCACATTATGATATGAATGATATTATGATCGCAGTAAAAACATTGTTCTATATTTCACTTCAAGAAAAATTGTTTTCAAGACTTGACAAGTTTTTATTTCTTTTTCATCGCTTACTATAAAATTTCCTAAACAAAGTACATAACTATTGAAAAGCGTTCTATGAAAAAAAGTTAATGCATAACTTCTGTCATTCGAGATAGTCCTTCGAAATTAAGTACAAGTTTCAAGCACAATTGTATTCATGCGATTTAAGCACAGTCATACTAGTGTCTTCATTGCTGTCCTTTCTACTCAAAATTAATATTACGATGTGCCCCATACGGAATTTAGTCTCTTAAAACATGTGAATATTTGTTCTCGGCCACCTTATTTTGATTTCTTTCTGTATTTTGAAACGTGCTTTTCACCACCGATTCCGGATATTTAAAATTTTTATCACAAAATGTCCTTATGATTCATTAGACCTCTTTGCAGTAGGTTAAACTAATAATTAGTGTCACGAAAAAAAACTGGCGCGATGATAAACGTGAAAAAGTTAGGGATAGGCGTGTATCATACAGTGAAACGAAAAAGTCTTATCATCGTTACATATTACAACGGGAAGTGTATTAATGAGCATAGAGCATTGCACATTTTTACTGCTTTGAACGAGAAAGTACATGGCAAACATACATAACAGATCCGTTGATTTACAATTTAACAAAGATATTTTTAAGTACATTTCGAATAATACCTACATAGATTCTATATAATTATCAGTTGTATTGCATTTGCGAGTTCTGAAGGAGCGGAAAGACTAAAAAGAGCGAGTCAGAAATATACTGATAGTTTTGCGCATTCATAGAGAAGTGTGCTATTAATACTTTTTAAATAATGAACGTTATATTGGTCGCAGGTACTGCAAGATTGGAATATTTTTGACGCCCGAAAAATCAGAAACTTAGAGAATCCTTACATCATTATCATTAATAGTAAAAGTAAAATAGAAATTAGAAAAAGCATGCTTAAGTACATAATTTAAATTGTAAAGAGGTCAGTCAATAAGGAACAAAAAAGATTAAAATTCTTTTTCAAATTAACAGAGGTAATAAGGTCAGTTGCTACTACAGTCATCTTTGAAAAAAATTATCAGTACTAAATTGTGATAACGATAAGAGAAATAATAGTTATTTTTAAACCCCTCTCAACATATCTCATTTCATTTCTTAATTCGTCGTAAGTAAATCCAGCTGCTTAAATTCATGTTTAGCTCTGGCTCTGACCCGACCGACGGAAAATTCGTCTTTTGAAAATTATTATTGACTCAGACAGCTTCTGAAGCTGAACTACTACGTATTTTATTATTCAAAGTACCTAGGCGGCTGTTAGTGTAGCTGCTTAAATTACATGAAGTAAAACCTGGAACAGAATTATTGCTTTAAGTAATATGATGAAGCTTTCTCGGTACACAATTTTATAATTGTTGTATAATATCCTTAATGATTTAACGTAATTAGAATAATAATAATGTTATCATTATCATAATCATGCAAGTTTAATACATGTCTCAAAGATTTTTTATAGCGTACTAACTCGCTAAGTACTATCTAACTTACTTTATAGAAGGTTTGGAAGATAAAAATCACGTTTTCTAAAAAAGGCTGTTTTATATGATTGTTTTCATTTAATACACTTCAGGTTTTCCTTCATAGCCCACCTTGAAAAAATGACTTAAAATAGCTTATCAGCATCATTTTCTTAAAAGTATACACGTATTAAGTTTTTTATATTCCCATTGTGTGTGGAACTCTGCGACGCGGAGAAAGTTTAGCCGGTGTGATGTACAACATATTATACCGAAGAATGCCGCTTAAAAACTTGTACATTTTTGGTTACTGGTTAAACTCCTCGTTAATGTTTTTGCGTGTGAACTGTCTTTCATTTTTATATTTCATGATAGACACTGTTAAAAAAGGCTTATTGTTATGTAGAAAATATTGTGCTCCTGATGCTACAAATGCAGCTCGTCATTATTTGTTGTGGGGTTGGATGAGACGTTGTTATCGTCTAGCTGGATTCCAGTCAAATCACGGATTTCGTCTACGTCATACCTGCAAATTACATTTGAATTCAAACCCATGAGATTTTGATAAACAGGGAGGAGAAAAAACCATAAAGATGTCGAGTTTCAATTTCAATTCGTGTGTACCTATCATCGTCAGAGCCCGATTGTTGAGAGCCCCCTGATAAATGCGACCCTGCAGAGATTTGCGAAGTCCTTGTGATGGAGCCTCGTCGAGGAGTTAAGTACTGGTAATTGGCTGGTCTCACAGTTATGATAAGGTTGGAACTGTTAGCAATCATCATGTCCGTGACTTGGTCTAGCGATTTCCCGGCGACTTCTATACCGTTCACCTCAAGTACTTCATCGTTTATGCCTAAAAGACCGGTAGATTCTGCGAGACCTCCAGGGACCAACCTTTAAAGTCAACAGAAAAAAATGATGAAATACTTTGAAATCTCTTTGAAAAACTACATACATATGCTTCAGTCTTTAAAGAAAGAAAGTCTTAAAGAAAGACGTACCTAGAAATGAAAATTCCGGGTACTTTCTCCAGCCCATGCGGCGTAACACGAATGGAGGTCCCATCCCGAATATAAAATCCCAATGGCTTATCTGAATTCTGATGCTTCAACAATTTAACTCTTCTACAAGTTTCAGGCACGATGTCCACGTCAATGATTGCAGAGACTTGTCTAAAATCTTGAGGATTAGAAATTGTAAGCGGATGATGCGTCGACTTTTGCCTTGGGGTGAGTAGCGATGATATCAGCGTTCGAGATTTATTTGCGGATCCATTCAGATCTACTTGCGAGTCTCCCTTTCTTTGAAGGAGTACTCTCAGAAGGGGTCTCGCGTTTTGTAAGGCAAGTAGTAAGTTGTCATCGTTATTTATTGGAAGTAAATCACCGTCTTTGGGATCTGTATAGCTTATCAGGAAGGGAATGTCTTCCATGTGATGCAGTTTTTCTATGAGGGTGCGGAACTCATCGAATTTGGGTTTGGCCGCTCTCTCGATTGAGAAACGTCTGAATTCAGCTTCAAACTGCAAGCAAATATATGTACATATGGCTTGAGATATTATTTTTATTTTTCATCTTAATTTTCAAGGCATGTTATAAATGATATTGCATACCTTCGTCTTAATTTCAACATGGCTGGAGAGCCGACTTGTGGGTGCTTTCGTACTCTTCGACATTTTTCTTTGGCATATCCTGTATCAGTCCTTCAAATTTACTGGAAAAGTCCTTCAGAGACTTATGTAGATTTTAGCACTTTTTCAATCTGCGTTGTATTGATCCGTAAATCCATAAATTACGCGTATTGATCCGTGTTTAGACAAACTTTTAATTTTAGCTACTTTTCCATCTAATAAGGTTTAGCTCCTGAAACGAACTCCTGCATTAAAGCTTTTTTACTGCACAACACATCAGATCACTTTATACTGCGATTACGATGATGGCATATATATTTAGCTTTCATTATCGCACTTTTTTGAACGTTTGGTTCCGCTCCACTGACAATTCATATCACACAACGAAGAAGCAAACAGCTATAAAAACCGTTGCAAAACATGAAATTTTAATCTGGAACTATGTTTACAACTTGTAAAATGCTTATCTCTTTACGGACCTTACTTACCTCCAAAAAAGCAATTATTGATGAGTGCGTGAAGCACAGTTTTGAAAATCCTCTCAGCGACTTGTCTTTCGATCACTTATTTAATGGAATGTTTCCTCTTCTTCAACGAATCTCCAACTCAATCTTTTCTGTTGATTCATTTAAAAATTATGATAATGTACAATCTACTCAGTCAGCTAGTACTCTTCACGGCATTTTTGAATAATTCGATAGTAGCACTTAATCAAGCTTTTCTTTCATAATTTAATTTTAATGCGCTGCTGTCAGTCAAAATTACACTTTCTACTTTTTTCATGCATCCCTGCTTATTATTTCAATAAAGACTGCGTAATAGCGTTGATTAATTAATACTACCACATTAAAAAATACTACCACATAATTTTGTGTCAAGAACTAATATCTCTTCCAAAGGCTCATCCTGTGTACCTGCCTTATTACGTTAATTTCTAATTCAACATCATCAAAATTATCCTCTACAGCTATGATAATTAGGCCCTAAAAATAAGTCTTTGGTTTTCGGCCAAACTTTGGCAAAAAAAGTAAAAATGAGCTTTTTTACACCAAACAAGAAAATAAGCTAGATGAGTAATTTAGAAAGCATCATTATACCATACTTAACTATAAATCAATGGTACGAATGATAAGCACTATGAAATGTTATTTTACTATCTCACTGTACATTTTTAATGGGTAATTTACAAATGATCTTACCACAGCAGCGCTGGGCGAGCTTGCCAATACAAAATAGTGAAGCAAATTATTTTGCGTTTTTCTACTAAAATTACTATAAATCAGTGGATACTCTCGCAAAAAGTAGCAGAAAAAAACTATTTTATTTGGGATACGCACACCAAAAACATTAAAAAAAAGACAACCTGTGCGATAGTAATAGCCAATGTATTTTACTAAAAGATTTTATATTCTGTAGAAATTAATGCATACTTTTACGATGATGATATGATGAAGCTGTTGTGTGTGGTTTGGTTTGATAGGCAATTTCCTGTGGGAATGCTGGTCGGCTCTATAGAAAAGGTAAGTACGGCTAGATCACATATTTATCATTATCACACACTGATCATTTTTTTACACCACCACACTATTTTGTATATATATGTATCATCATCCCTATAAAATTACAATGAGAAAAAAGGTAAGACAGGTAAAAAAGCTAAAAGGTAGCTTTTCAAAGTTATTGTGTATTGTATACCACACAGTCAAGTTCGTTTTTAAGGAGGAGACGTAATTCAACTTTGCAAGTACAACAACATGCAACCTGCCCACTACAACTTATTAGCCAAGTAGGATTTACTAAAATGTATGATATGTACTGTTTTTCATTATTTTCCCCCAAAAAGCATATAGAATTCCACTAATGTTCATCCAGGAGCCTTTCATAGCACATCGCATCACTCTTCCTTAAAAATATACTATATAGTTATTGTTGACGCTCATCATCGTCATCATCATAATATCATTATCATTATTATTATCCTGAATACAGACAGAGCCAGAGCAAAAGAGTACAATAATAGTGGCATGCCACAAACAAAGTTTGGATTTTGTATTATGGTGATGGTGGTGATGTTGATTACAAGTGCAACCTGTCTCACTCACTCCGTCTTTGCCTTGGCTTTACAAAGGCTTGATATTCCTCCCTCTCGTAATGCATATTAGATTACTACATGCATAGAATAGATCCACTGAAAGAATACATGATTGTAAATGAAACATAGAACAACAATGTATTTTTATGAATTTCGAAGGGGTTTGAAAAACAATCTTAGTAAAGTAATGCATTGGAATCTTTTGGTTTACCTGAGCACTTGGTAAAAATGGAAAGAATCTTGCCGAAGATGCGTAGGCATTCACTCACAAGTTGCCACAAAAGGAAGAGGTCTACACAGGAGTTGAACTTATGTTTTATAGTTTTGATTTTAATAAATTAGCTTTCATAGAGGTTTTGTTTGGCTCGGTTGCAACTTACTTTCTACAAGTTTAAATAATTTGTTACGAAAGGAATTTTTTTGGATAAGCAGGGCAAATAGGAGTAGATAATTGGATGATGAAATATGCAGAGACGGACTCTTGATGACGATTTTACAAAGTGTAGGTTTCTTTCGGACGACAGAAAAACTCCATTAATAATGAAATTTGCAAACGAAGTAATCATTCATTTTCATGTTTTAAGCACAATGGGATTATCTGAATCTGAAATCTTCATTACGAAGTATCATACCTTACTTATGCATGCGTTTCTAAAAGGATCAACAGTCGGTGATAAACTGATAAAATATTTTTTATGAAATGAGATTTTTATCGTGTACAGTAAGAAACCACATATTCCAGTTATGGAAAGTTGCACAATGAAAAAGTGGATCCGCTTTTGAAAAGCTTAGTACCTATGTGATAAAATATAATTGACTATCTTAATGTCGCAAGTGCATTGTAACAACTTAGATTTAGAAAGAGTATTCTCACAATGCCCCTGATACTGGCCGTACCATGTCGTATTATCATTATTCAGAGTGGGATCTATATCGTGCAATAAAAGTTGGCGATTTGCACATGTACGCAATTTGCCTTTGTTCAGTTCCATGAAACCACGGAACGCTCAGCATTTTTTCATCTATTTCCAGAACCGTGGATTATAATGGGGTTTAGCCGTTGTCGACATACCATCTATTTTTCTATTAACGGAGATATGTATGGATGCAGTAACTAAGTATATAATGGTAACTAGACCACACAGCGAAAATTGGAGCTCTTGCTTTTCGGTATCATTTGCGACTGTTTCATTTTCGCGTGGAAAAATGGCGTAGGCGTTGCTATACTTTTCTCTACTCCGAATAATCTCTACACGCCAGTCCCAGTAGTGCACTTGACAAAATTTAATCTTCTCCTTTTAATGACCAACTTGTAATTAATTTTTGGGTCCCAACTGTCCTATTAATTTTTCTACCTGTGATGTGCTCCCACCGTGAGTGGAATATTTACTGATTAATAAAGTAATTTATTTATGCAGAGGACATCATTATTTTTACAATTCATCCTACGAAAAGATTCGCATGTTACTCTCATCAACTAAACCTCCACCTGCTTCGTTAATTGATGATGTAGTAGATTAATTTAGTGCACATTTCATGAAATGTGAAATTTCAAACCAACATTTTTACTGAGCTCTGCATGAGGAATGAGGAACACTCACAGTTAGCATTAAATTGGAGATTTTTGCAGGTATTTTTGTCCTCATATAAATTATAATGACAAAAATTTCAAAAAGGTCATTCATCACACGAGCCTCATACGTTGCGTTATTGTCTTATTTCAAATAAAAGGTGCACGCACGCTGCAAAAATTACGATTCCGCTTCCAAAATATATTTTTATTTAAAGAAAATCAATTTTAAACATAAAACATTTAGAACAGATACGACAGGCAAAATGTTGGGAACAAGGGCACATGCCCCTAAATATTATGACAGAACCCAGTAGTGGACTCTACCTCCCAAAGTCTCAAGCATGTTTTCTGCGTTTGGATTGGATTTAGAGTAAAATCTGAATCCATGGTTTTCCCTAGAAAAAATTGTCCAGCAGCGTGTAAGCGATTTCCATGCTTGCATGTCGCATAAAACTACATTGCATTGTGCTTGGGTGTTGTGTTAAAATTGAAATGCTCAAACTTTTCTTGTGAGTGGGAGGTAGCTTTGGTAGTTTTGAAATGAATACAATGTTGCTATTAGCAAAACACGAAATTATTATGAGTTTGGAGCATAACGATACTAGGTAGGAGTCGTGTTTCGCTAGGAGCTAGTAACTTTTAGAATTTTTATTCACATCCTCTCACGTTGAGTTCCATCCCATTTCGAAGAGAAGTATTCCATCATCAATATCAAAATCAAGCAGATCCAAGTAGTGTTCCAACTCTATGAGCATAAGTGTCCCATGCACTTGGTGCGTGTTTCCTAATGTTCTGTGGCTTTTTTACATGTGAAACTTCCAGCCTGGAACTTTTTTGTTTTGTCTGATCGTGAGTAGTTGCGTTGTCACTCCTCTCTCCTAAGAACAACGCAAATGACCATGATCACCTAAATACTAATATCATCATCACATCAAACATGAGAGGAGCCACTTGCTCGGCGACAAAGCCAAAAAGAGGAGCTAATCAAATCAAGCAATCATCCTCATGAAACATGATATGGGAAAGAGAACAACATTCGTACAAAATGTTTGCATTTTTCCAATCTCATGCGCAAAATATTACGACTAATGACATGACATCAATTCATAACAAAAAATAGGCCATGTCGTTTGATTCCAGAGAAATAATGGAAATTGGAATTGGAAACCCGAACAAAAGCTAGATATAAAAATAGGTTACGATTTTACTAAAAAACTGAGGATGTGCGAGATGTCATATATAATATCTCATAAAGAATTTTCATGGCATTTTCTCCTTTGTCCGTGAAGAGACCTAAAGCCAAAGCAGAAAATGAAGCAGAATTGGGAAAAGGAGATGATGATGAGGTGACATGATCAATATAAATACCCATAATGCGACATAAACAAATGAAGATGAAATGAGTCAAAAGTCTCATAAAAAGTGGATTTAAAAAAGGTCTTACAATGATGCACTTCTAGCGACTTTCTACATAGAGCTACATTTCGCTATGCATTTAGCTTTTTAGCAGAGCTCCATCCTCTCGCATCAACATCATTCGTCCTATCTCAAACCACAGAGAGCAGTTTACCTTTAGGTTTGGCCTTATACACACTACACTATAGTGCATGTCCAACTTCCTTCTCTTGTGTGACTGTGACTCTGACTCATTCACTTCACGTTCACATTCTCATAAGATCCCTTTTTTCTTATAGAAAATGACAAGGTTTACGTGAACGATAAGAAGGAAAATATACATTAGAACTAGGACTTTTATGATAAAAAATTTTTTTAGGGAAGGAAAGATAATATACAGTAGGCAAAGTCAGTTGGATTCTCAGAAATAAGTACGACACGACATAGACATAGCAGCGAGGTAAGTAAAGGATTTTTTCACGTATTGTTCAACATATGTACGTTTCGTTTCTCAAATGGTCAAAGTAGGCAAGAGAATTAAATAGAGAAGACCATACATATTTTTTATGGATTTTTATTATACGTATACCACCACCACTACCACTAAACTAAATGCGTAATATGCTTGGAAGAGTTAGAGTTCACGGTGACAAAAGAGCAAAAAACAAACAGCTGACGGTATAACCACTTTATTTTAACGATAGAAAAAAGTCCTGCCCATTGGCCCTGCATCCTGTATTATTGTGGAATAAAACAGTATATTTTTCGAAAAGCGTTAAAAATCTAAAATTAATATAATTTGGCTGGACTTCATTGGACAAAAAATATCTACAGGGAATACATACGCATGTAGGTAAAGTAGTGAGAGTGATGATGTTAATGTTGTAAACAGGTGAATAGGCAAATAAAAACTGGAGGTGTGATAAATATTTTAAACCCACTGAAAAATATTTTGTTAAAGGAAAACGAAAAAAATTGAGGAGAGTAGACGTGCACTCGTCGTGGTCAATTGTCGAAGTTTCAGTCTGTCATTGTAATTAATAGGTAAGGATATTTCTTCTTGTGACTCATTAAATATTAATTTTTATGGGGCCAATGGAAACTTACGCGATAGAAAATAGAAATGCATTGAGCAAGACCTGACAAAATGAGTTTTTTAAAGCTGTAGAATCATGAATTTAATTAATAATTATTGGCATTATTTAAAACTGCTTTCATATGACGTTTTGTTTCTTAATCGAGGAAAAATGTTTTTTTTTTTTTTAAGTTGGCAAATTTTTCATGATATAAGAACAAGGAGTTTGATCCGTTGGAATTGCAGTATTAATAAAAATTCATAAGTCATCAGTCATCATGCTAAATATTACTTATATACATATAGATAGACCAAGGAATCGCATTGCTATTGCTAAAAGATTAGAAAATCAGGTTCACAGTTCACATAAAAAGGAAGTGCATGGATGACGATAGATAAGATAACATAAAATGAAGATCTTTTACTTCTCGTACTGTCTAACAAGAAGGGATGAGTTCTATGTTTACGATGATTTTTTTCCAGTTTGAATCATTTAAAATCAATCGATTTAAAAAAAACAACTTTAAAAGCATCTAGAAAACATTTCAATTTCATCCAAAAATACCTAATATGATAGTTTTTTGTTCTTCCGACTCTCCTGAACAATACATTTATTATTTACTTTTTTCCGAAATATGAAGATGAATAATTTGTTACCATAGGAAAGGGAGCCATACATGATCATGATAATAATGACCATTTAACATGTACTTGTAATTTCTCCCAAAAAATAATATAATTTTTTTCAGACGGTAATTCATAAACTACTACAGCTACGCTTGTACAATTTATTGATACAATGATCCTACGTAGTCAACAGTAGAAGCAGTCTCAAGTAGGTACTCATGCTACTGGAATGGAATAATGGCAATGGCATAACGCTAGTTTATGGAACAAAATGTGACAGCTCACTCTGATCTTACTTGCTCGCGTTTAATAGTGTCAATGTGCAATAATATCTGTAATATGTAGCACAAATATACAGCTCTATAGTACTATCAATTCTTTCCCATTTTCCCCGTATGTGTGAGAAGTCATTAATTATTCTTTGGGAAGCTATCAATTAATAGCAGGACTGTATGTATTTAATCTAGGTTCAATGATTTTGCTTAGGCTATATCTAGGTACATTTTTAAGCATTTCTGGAAAATATAATATTAACAGTCTGTTTTAAATGATAACATAAGAATTCGCAATCTGGCTCTTAATTACAGTTTTCCCAGTGATTTCAATTGCAAAATTACACTAACAAGGCCATCGTCAACCCTCAGGACTAAATCTATTCTACTAAGGAGTCAAAATCGAAATATATATTTACACCAGCATAAGCCCCCGATTTTACAATCGGCAAGGTTACTTAAAATGAATCTTTTAATTTGCTATTCTGTTCCACTTTTCGGATCATTGGTCATTACCTTACGGATTTCAAGAAATATGAGTTAGATAATTATGTACTAGGTGTCAGTTTTACATTTTTGGAGAAAATTAAGGTGGTTGTGGTTACTCTCGTAAAACATTTCATAGATCTCGATTTCCACCTTGTAATTCACCTTTTGTTTTCAAATTGACATAACGCCGAATATCAGTGATAGTAATCGACAGTAGTAGTTCGCTCAATTCGATACAGATCTACGAATTGACTTTCTTCCACTTGTCCGGACGGCTTTCTTTATCTCATACATTGTGAATTTGATTTAAGATTCAAGAGATTTTGCTGTCGTCTGTAATTTCAGATCTACATACAACCGAAGGCTACCATTCCAAGTTACGATCATCATTGAGGGATCTTCAAAAATGTCTTACGCATACCTTTTCAAGTACATTATCATCGGAGATACAGGTACTAAGTCCTAAATATCATGGTATTTTTAATTGCATTAAAAAGTCTTGAGACCGGGAGCTTGCATTATAGTTCATTTTATTATTGAATGTTATGCAGGTGTTGGAAAATCTTGTCTTCTACTGCAGTTTACGGATAAACGATTCCAGCCAGTTCATGATCTTACTATCGGTAAGCTATTTTCTCATGAAGAAACTAGATCTGGATTTCGTAATTTATAGATTTGCAAATGACGAAAAATATGCATTTTATTACTTAAAAGGTGTGGAGTTTGGAGCTCGAATGATAACAATCGATGGGAAACAAATCAAACTGCAGATTTGGGATACGGTATGAATTTATGATTGAACTCGTTTCTTATATCTTCAGAGAGGAAACTTCTATTCTTATTTTATTTATGCTGATTTTTTAAATTCCCAGGCCGGACAAGAAGCTTTCCGATCTATCACTAGGTCGTACTATCGTGGAGCAGCAGGAGCCCTTCTAGTTTACGATATCACCCGACGTGATACATTCAATCATTTGACCACTTGGTTGGAAGACGCTCGTCAACATTCCAACTCCAACATGGTCATAATGCTGATTGGAAACAAAAGGTAGTTAGAGAAAAATTATTTCCCATGTTACTTTTATTTAAGCGATTCAATTAGTAATTGGAACTAATGAAGTCCGATATGAAAATCAGTGATTTGGAATCCCGGCGTGAAGTGAAAAAGGAAGAAGGTGAGGTGTTCGCTCGTGAGCACGGCTTGATATTTATGGAAACTTCAGCTAAAACAGCGGCAAATGTCGAAGAAGCATTCATCAACACTGCTAAAGAAATCTACGAGAAAATTCAAGAAGGAGTATTTGATATCAATAATGAAGTAAGTCTTTCTCAGTTTCACTTATCAGAAATATCTATTTTCTTTACTATATTGTCGATTGCCCAATTTTGTTCCAGGCGAATGGAATTAAAATCGGCCCACAGCACTCCCCAACTAGTCCTGCAAGCCCAAGTGGAGGCCCTGGCTCAAGTCCAGGAAGTGGTTGCTGTTGAAGAAACTATATTTTTTTGAAAAGTATAATGATTCAGCAGAGCATACTTATACCTTTACTCCCCTTGACTTTTCCTTGATTCTGTTATAAAAGTTCATGTCGGCATTTTGCGTTTATCAGGCTTAGAATTTTTAGTCGCAAGCAAAGCGTTAATATGTAATTACATAGTCTGTTTACATTGTAAAACGATATGCATATTATATACATACCTAAGATAATAATAATTAGTAAAACCATAATTAATAAGTTTATGTTGAATTGCATAGCTCTTGTGTTTTATATTGATTGGATAAGGTTGTACATGTAGTATCAGCATAGATATAATATTCAGACTTCAAAAGAAATACATATTTTATGTTAAAGCTACCTTCAATGAAATCACTTTTTCGCTGAAAGAATCTAACAAATTTTGTTTATCATAATGTTAGAAGGAATAAAGGAATCCTGGACTTTGATAAAAGTTTATGGTATAATAATGAGTTAATGCGGACCTTTTGTATAGTTATGATTTATTTTATTTGCATTAATACTTGTGTATAATAAAAGTAAAAAATAACTATAATATAATGAAAAATGATATTTGTAGAAATCTCTTTTAAGTATGAAATGATTGGTATGAATGCATCCTGGATCGGTATTTTTTACGTAAAACAAGGTAAGCCAAAGATACAAAAATAATTGCTGGACTGTTTCTTAAACTAAACCAGGTGTTGTGTATGGAAGGTGTAACTGTAATAAATGCATCTAAATTATGTACTCAAAATCTTTTCTTCGATCTTGCATTTTATTCTTAATCAACATGCATGTAAGTGAATAAATAATATTCTAAATTGTAATAATAATTTCTATTGCTATAATCTGTTTGTGGCGAAGTCGCCTAAAATCGTCTTCAATTCGAAAATGCAGTGTATGAGAAAACTATCTTTGTTATCGTCTTTTAATAGGCTAGAATGTATTGCCCTCACAAACAATGTACGGAAACGCTAAAAACTCGCAAATACGTACTACTACTAATAACTTATGGATGTGTTTGAAAGAAAAAAATGGAGGAATTAATGAACGGAAATGTTGCAGCGTATATGATTTAGATTCCGCGAACAGATAACAAGTTAGATTCTGTGTACATTCTGAAATTGCATTCACAGTCCTTCCGTGAAAGATTTGTTTTATTTGCATGAACGTATAATATATATAATCATAATGTATGTGTACTCACTCAGTCGTTTTATCATTAGGTCTAATAATAATGCTAATCAATGAATTGAAATACTAAAAGTTGAATATTGTTATCATCATTATACCTTATAAAATATTGTGATGTAATTTGTGTATTCCTTATATGTAACAAATAGCTATGATTGTACTACTCGCGTAGTAAATTAGTAAAAGGATCATAAAATCAGAAGCAGAAAAAGGAAATATTTTTTTGCAGTAGCATTGGGTTATTTGGCACGTTTTAGTGATCGTTACATAATAAGCACACAACTACGACCAATCTCCCCGCGATTTGGAGCTTTCTCCTCAAGTAATCAACTATTGCATAATTTCGACTTTGATGATTACGCTACGTGAGTCACCTAACAACTTTTTCATGTATGTACAAGTTCGTATAAAATTGGTGCAATTCTACTATGTACTACCCTCTACTTTTTAAACAACTGAGTCAGGACGCATTCACTTTCACATATTTTGACGATGCGTTTGAATACTTTACTTGTTCATGTGTCCTAAATTCAATAACCTTGTAAAATGAGGAATAAATTAATGTGTCCTGATGACCTAATCTCACAAATAAAATTGTGTTGAAAAAGTATCGATATTTTTGTATTCAGCTTTAAAAAGATTGTCCCCTTAATATGTAGGTAATTATGGATGGATACATGATAGTATCATGATGATACATTTTGATATATTTCAGCATAATTTATATTGCCGTCATCTGCTAATATGCACAAAGCAACGCCAACAAATTTTTTATCTCGAGGTATCTAGCCCTTCCACGTCGTAGATTAACCCTGAGAAAGATTGACCAAAACTAATGAAGTGAAAGACGCAATTCGAGCGTTTTTGTCTATGAAACGATCGATTCTTGGGAAGTTTTTAAAGCGGAGTACATAAAAAATCGGCTACCCAATTCAAAATAAATGCATTTAATTCGAAAAGAAATAAATGATCAATAATTATTCCGAGGATCAGGATTCATTTTTATAGAAAATAACTTCAGTATTATCCACCGGACGCACGCCTCTTCTTCCGTTTTAGGGGAAATCGAACGTGATGGCATCCGTTATTATGAGATGTCAAACATGAAGTCAAATTCGGAAAAGAAAACCAGTTAAGCCTAATGAATGCAAAGTATGAATTAGCAAAAAAAACAACACAGTTTAAGCGTTCTCTGAATGATAAAGTCATAATTAATTCCTTTATTTATTTATCGTGTGGGCGAAGAATATTTTGTAATCGAAAACATTTTATAAATAAACAAACCCGATGTTAAAGAAATCGAGATGAAAACTATCAAAATAAGACACATAACACAAATGATGAAATGACAACATATAGCAAAATTACTTATTATTAAACTATTCAATGCATGTAGCCATGAATGAAACAGAGCCATTATCTTACAAATAATCAGCACATAAATGTAATAAATTATCATACTGTATTTTTAGTTATTTAATGATGTTCGATACTAATATAAAATATTTCTAGTTCCTCCATCATAAAGTAAAGTAGGTCTAGAAGACACGGGGTAAAGGAGCACCAAGAGCTTTGCTACAGCTTTTCCAAGGCAGAACAATTGAGTGTCGTTAATGGAAAATTGGAAATGCGTAAAATCAGAAAAAAACCTGATTCCCAAATTGTCCCTATCTTGCAAAACAAACGCAAACAGAAAAAGCCCTTCAGCAGATTTATGTTCATCTATTCAAGTTTTAACTTACTTCATCCTTGTTGCAATTTAAATTTTAAAAAATACTTAACGAGAAAGTTAAATATAGAACATGAGTCTTTTTCGGGCTTTAATGCCATTTTTTGCCATAACCCTTCATTTTTGTCCCATTTGTAATCATAAAGATATGTTCAATATTTCTAGGTTAAATATTAAGTAATTAATGTGGTAATTTGTACACTTTTCTTATTGTCGATTGCTTGATGCGGCCCATTAACGTTTTCAAACTCCAACACATTGGTTCATTCAAAGGACTAGCTATTTTTATAATCCACTGTCGGATACGTTTACTGTGCCAAGAATAGGTATGCATATTATTTGAAGGTTTGTAGATTTTTCATCACTTTTATTTATACTCTTTGCTAGAGTGAAATCACGTGTAGACACAAAATTCTGTTTTCCATTCCTATTAAATGTCGGAATAATGAATAATTAGTTTCTCATAAAATAGTCGAGAGCCAATCTCAATTCAAGTGAGACGCATAACTTTCTTTACCATGCTTGTTAAAATCTTCTAAAAATAAATAATTGAAGGTAAAATCAGCATAAATACAATACCTATTTTGCTACATTAATTATTTTAAATATTGAGTTAGACAAACAGAAAATAAATATTTTTATATCTTTTCCAAACGCAACGAAACTTGGAAACTTAGAGTGTTGGATAACGAAGATAAAATACCAACCATGGCTAAGATCTGCCAATATCAACATGCATCATTTCCACAAGCAGTAGCCTAATCACTCTCATTATTTCGGTTCTTCCTCTACAGCTAGAAGAAAACGGACTTTGACTTACGTGGAAGGCACTGTTAGATGGAATAAGAAAATTTATTTACCTGTAGCTTTGGGCAGTGAGCATATTTATATTGCCGAGCAATGTTTACTGAAATTAGCTAAGATATGTTAACGGTGGCGACGCCGATATTTTTCTCCACTTCGTGGAGGAGTAACTAACCCTTCTGAATATGAAATGGGACTACACACTTTGTTTGCGTTGGCGAGAAGATTTGCTTTTTCCTGTGAAGAGAGAATTTCGCTTTTGATACAAATGCACAAACGTTTTTGCTTGAAATGTTGCGGATGGTAGAAAAGAAAATGAAACTTACCAGAAGGTCAAGGCTGACACAATGAGAATGGACAAGATGGCGCATCTCATCATTGACGTTTTCTATTGTAGGCAAAACATCAGGAACGTCTTCCTTTTTTACTGCCGCGGCGAAGGGGGCCATCCAGTTGGCACAAGGTGCTAACTGTTCCCAAGAAAATCCGCTGGCTGTCATTGCCGCTGTTTTTCCTACATCAATAAATTAAAGAAAAATGATTTCAATAATCATACATAAAACAAGCATTGCAATTGCAACTTTGCAAGCACTAGATATTACGTATGTAGATCTTTGTTCATTGCCTCACCTTTGGTATGATATACGGCTGAAGCAGCCAAAAGGGAAGAACTAAACTGGAGGGAATGGACATCTAAAATGGTCAGGTCGATTATCCGAATAGCTCGGACGAAATCGACACCTTCATATCGCACTTTGGTAAGATTTTTGTCTTCACTCACTCTAGCATCTCGATTATCACGGAAAGATCTAATAGCTTCACTAGTCGAACGAGTGTGGTAACTTTTTCTTGCAAGAATGGAAAGAATTTGAAGGTAGACGTTCACCCAATTGCAAGGTGTCATTGGAGTGAGCTTCCACTTGAGGGCTTTTGTAACTACTAATTCCATGTCCAAAATTTCTGCTTCGGAACAAGCTCCATCCGTTACGTATGCAAATGTTGTAAGTTTAGGCGGATAAATTTCTTCCATTTTAGCAGCAATAAATAGACAAGTAATTCCTAGAAAAACAGAAGTCAAATAATTTTTAGCCTCATATAATCAAGTAATTGTAACTCCTGAAGCTAAAAGATATTGAAAACATTTTCTGGCAATTTGTTCAAATTGCTCACCTATAAGTTGAAGATGATTTTTGAGAACATTATTCTGGGTAGCCAGATAACGATCTAAGTAATCAACAGCTAAATACAGAGTTTCCCTATGCAAATGGTAAGCCTCACAGACGTCCATAATCCAATCCAATAGAATAGACCTCATTTGA